>CM031605.1:1414402-1452832 GCA_018398815.1 Conus ventricosus
TGGGCGAGTGAATGGTGTAATCAAATTATAAAAATTGTTTAAATTTGCCCAGATTTAACCATCCTTTCCATCGGTGGTACGTAACCGTAAAGAGATGATTTTGTCACGGTTCATATTGGGCACAGTATATAACGCACAGTTGGATATTCAGAGGGAGACCCCCCATGGTGTGTTGCGTGTGACAGCTTGTTCAGTGTTAATCATTTTTTGACAGAATGTGCTGATTTGATGTGTATCAGAGAGAAGTTCTTTTCCACCAGTGATTTATCGGTTCTTTTTCGTGAGATTTCAGTGGATCTTATTTTTTTTTTTGAAAGAGGTAAACTTATATTATAAAATATAGGGTTTTATTAATGTATACAGGTGTCGAAGGAGTTGAAAAGATAATTGTGCTTTTGTCCTCATAAATTTTAAGTGATGTGTTAATACTAGTGTGAGTATTTGTATCAAGAGACTCAGATATGATAGCTGAGGTCCTGATTTGGCTCATAGTAGTCCGCTGGACCCTATAAACACTAACTAACTAAATCATGATTGATCTTGACTGGTGATACTGGCCTGCACGCTCTTTGCCTTGAATATTGATAGTCCATTAATTGATCTTGACTGGTGATACTGCATGGTCTGCTGCTCTTTGCCTTGAATATTGATAGTCCCATGATTGATCTTGACTGGTAATACTGATCTGCATGCTCTTTGCCTTGAATTGGGATAGGCCCTTAACTGGTTTTAATGATATAACCTTTTAATTTCCCCCCCCCCCCATGATAATCGACCTTCGGAAAACGCACCGCCATAAGTCTTTCTGGTGTTCTAAGAACATGACGTTTTAGTGTTTGCTCTTGCGCTTGCTAGTGGCGACATTTGTGGAGTGTCAAAGAGTGGGAACAGATAAGTGAGACCTCTCGTGTTGTACGGGGCCTCGAGTTCACTGTCCAGTGGTTGCTATGGTGTGGGACTTGAACCTTTTCATCATGAAAGACTAGAACCAGAGCCCATGCTGTAGTGGGGAAACCTATTTCCTGTCCATGAGATCAGATGCCAGGACCTGAAGAAGCCACACCCGCGTATGCGCACACATATGTACTGTTATGCACATATCTGAGTGTACACGCATACAGAAGCTGATACACGCATTCACGCACGTATGCACATGCATACACGTACACAGGCGCATGCACACACACACCACGCACGCACGCAGGTGCGTGCACACACACACGTGCACGCGCATGCATGCACACGCAACCACGCTCGCACACCTGAAAAATTAATTCAAGTTCACAGCAGGCTACTTTGTAACGGACGGCCTAATCGGTAACTGAAATTACCCCCTCCACCCACTCCTAATTCCCGCAACCTCTCCAAATAAAAAATGAATGCTCTCCCTCTCTCTCTCTCTCTCTCATGCTTACGCGCCGTGTATACACTCGCACCACTTTTTCCATTTTCTCTCTCACCACACACACATTTCTCTCTCTCCCTCCGACCAGACTGAGAATGTGAACAATCGGATTAACAAAAGATGGTTTGTTGATAAATATGAAGAGATCGTTTGTATCTAATGTGTTGTAAGAAGCTGAAGATGAACGATACTTTTATTTCATTGCGCTGTGTATGAGCCAATACCAAGTATATTCAGTTTGTTTCTTTTACCTATTTCGGAAAGACATTTTAAATTTAGAAGCAATTCTTTTATCTTGAAGTGATGAGATCATATTCTGGGTGCGGAATAGCTCAGTTGGTAGAGTGCCGGACTTTGGTAATCTTGGGTTGTGGGTTCAAATCTCCGCTGAGGTGTTTCGGTACATGGGAACATTGGTACTGACTCCATTTCCCACACAGTCCTTCGAATGAGACTATAAACCGAGGTTCGTGTGTGTGAATGCATGCGTAACATCTTGCATACATGCAAAATCCCATCACGACTTTCAGAGAGAAGGCCAGGTTGGCCGTTGGTATGGATGACACGTGACACATTGCATGCACCCTAAGTGAGAAACTGAAGAGTGAAGGAGTAAGGAAACTGAGTGAAGGATACTGACACAGGAAACAACTGAAGATAGCGGCAGTCACAAGTGCAGTTTTCTTGGTTGTTGAATGATGTTCACTTGCTGAGAACAGTTCACTGCTGAGGTGGATGAGCGAAGGAAGTGAGAGAGAATCTAAATTGTGAGAGGGAAGGGGGCGGGGGGAAGAGGAAAAAGATGGGAAGGGGATGAAAACTGTAATTATCACGAGAATCGCATCTATTTTCCTCAGCTGACAGCCATTTTCTTTTTCCTAGAGTGATAACTGGTTTCCCCATTTTTTCCCGGAATGGTAACTGGTTTCCCTGTTTTTCCTAGAGTGTTAACTGGTTTCCCATTTTTCCCACAATGGTAACCGCTTTCCTGTTTTTCCTAGAGTGATAACTAGTTTCCCCATTTTTCCGAATGGTAAACTGCTTTCCCTGTTTTTCCTAGAGTGGTAACTGGTTTCCCATTTTTCCCACATGGTAATGGTTTCCCAGAATGGCAACTGGTTTCCAGAATGGTAACTGGTTTCCCCATTTTTCCCAGAATGGTAAATGGTTTCCCAAGTTTTCCAGAATGGTAACTGGTTTCCCATTTTTCCAGAAAGTAACTGGTTTCCAGTTTTTCCTAGAGTGGTAACTGGTTTCCCATTTTCCCAGAATGGTAACTGCTTTCCTGTTTTTCCTAGAGTGGTAACTGGTTTCCCATTTTTCCCAGAATGGTAATGGTTTCCCAAGTTTTCCCGAATGGTAAACTGGTTTCCCCATTTTTCCCAGAATGGTAACTGGTTTCCCTATTGTTGTTTTTCTTAGAGTGGTAACTGGTTTCCCATTTTTCCCAGATAAGGTAACTGGTTTCCCTGTTGTTTTCCTAGAGTGTTAATGGTTTCCCTATTTTCTCACAATGGTAACTGGTTTCCCTGTTTATTTTTCTTTCGCATAATGGTAACACTCAGGCCTGGTTTCCCTGTTGTATTTTTCCCAGAATGGTAAATGGTTTCCCCTTTTTCCCCAGAATGGTAACTGGTTTCCCCTTTTTTCCCAGAATGGTAATGGTTTACCTATTTTTTCATAGAATGGTAACTGATTTCCCTGTTGTTTTTCCTAGAGTGGTAAACTGGTTTCCCTAGAATGCCTTGGGATGTAGATGTATCATTTCTGTTTCACTGAGGAAAGGGGATGTAAGAGTTAATACAGAGTTCAAACAACAGTGTCACTCTCAGCAATGAATGTTAACATGAATGGACATGTAACGCTTTGACAATTGTTAACATGCATGTTTATTATACGCACAATATTCCATCCATATAATGCACATTTCACACACTCACACTGAGCACCTATGAACATTCCTTGAAACAAAGTCCCCTGCAGACTGCTGTATTTCCCAATGCTATAGGATTTGATTTCTGAGCAACCAAGACTGTTCAAACAATGTCTTTATGGAGCTTAAAGACTGTTCAAACCATGTCCTAATCGAAGCCATTAAGGCTTGTTCAAACACTGTTTTGTGGAACACACTGAAGGCTGTTCAAAGAGTTGCTGTGGACAGCCCTGAAGATGGCTTTCTCAGAGTGTCCATCGTCGTCAGTCGTCCAACACACTGTGGACAGCCCTGAAGACGGCTTTCTCAGAGTGTCCATCGTCGTCAGTTGTCCAACACACTGTCCAGCCAGTCCTCCAGGTCAGCTGACTCAGCCACCATCTTGGACTCTGCACAGCACAACACACCTGGAGTCATAACAGCACAACACACCTGGGGTCATCACAACACACCACACCTGGGGTCATCACAACACAACACACCTGGGATCATCACAACACAACACACACCTGAATCATCACAACACACCCACACCTGAATCATCACAACACAACACACCTGAATCATCACAACACAAACACACCTGGAGTCATCGCAACACAACACACCCGAGTCATCACAACACGACACACCTGGGGTCATCATAACACACCTGGGTCATCAGAATACACCTGGGCTCATCCCAACACAACACCCCTGAGTCATTACAACACACCTGAGCCATCACAACACACCTGAGCCAACACAACACACCTGGAGTCATCACAACACACCTGAGTCATCACAACACAACACACCTGAGTCATCACAACATGACACACCTGGGTCATCACCACACAACACACCTGAGTCATCACAACACAACACACCTGGGGTCGTCATAACACACCTGGGGTCATCACAATACACCTGGGGTCATCACAACACAACACACCTGGGGTCATCACAACACAAGACATCTGGGTCATCTCAACACACATCTGGGGGTCATCACAACACAACACACCTGGGGTCATCACAACACAACACACCTGGGGTCATCACAACACACCTGGGGTCATCAACACAACACACCTGGGGTCATCACAACACAACGCACCTGGGGTCATCACAACACAACACACCTGGGGTCATCACAACACAACACACCTGGGGTCATCACAACACAACACACCTGGCGTCATCACAACACAACTGTGGTCATCACAGCACACCTGGGGTCATCACAACACACCTGGGGTCATCACAACACAACACACCTGTGGTCATCACAACACAACACACATGGGGTCATCACAACACAACACACCTGGGGTCATCACAACACAACACACCTGGGGTCATCACAACACAACATACCTGGGGTCATCACAACACACCTGGGTCATCACAACACAACACGCCTGTGGTCATCACAACACAACACACCTGGGGTCACAACACAACACACCTGGAGTCACCACACAACACAACACACCTGGGGTCATCACAACACACCTGGGGTCATCACAACACAACACACCTGGGTCATCACAACACAACACACCTGGAGTCATCACAACACAACACACCTGGGGTCATCACAACACACCTGGGGTCATCACAACACAACACACCTGTGGTCATCACAACACAACACACCTGGGGTCACCACACAACACACCTGGGGTCATCACAACACAACACACCTGGGGTCATCACAACACAAACACAACACACCTGGGGTCATCACAACACAACACACCTGGGTCATCACAACACACCTGGGGTCATCACAACACAACACGCCTGTGGTCATCACTACACAACACACCTGGGGTCATCACAACACAACACACCTGGGTCATCACAACACAACACACCTGGGGTCATCACAACACACCTGGGGTCATCACAACACAACAAACCTGGCGTCATCACAACACACCTGTGGTCATCACAACACAACACACCTGGGGTCATCACAACACACCTAGGGACATCACGACACAACACACCTGGGGACATCGCAACACAACACACCTGGGGTCATCGCAACACAACACACCTGGGGTCATCACAACACAACACACCTGGGGACATCACAACACAACACACCTGGGGACATCACAACACAACACACCTGGGGACATCACAGTACAACACGCCTGGGGTCATCACAACACCCCTGGGGACATCACAACACAACACACCTGGGGTCATCACAGTACAACACACTTGGGGTCATCACAACACAACACACATGGGGTCATCACAACACAACACACCTGGGGTCATCACAACACAACACACCTGGGGTCATCACAACACAACACACCTGGGGTCACCACACAACACAACACGCCTGGGGTCATCACAACACACCTGGGGTCATCACAACACAACACACCTGGGGTCATCACAACACAACACACCTGGGGTCACCACAACACAACACACCTGGGTCATCACAACACAACACACCTGGGGTCACCACAACACAACACACCTGGGGTCATCACAACACAACACACCTGGGGTCATCACAACACAACACACCTGGGGTCATCACAACACAACACACCTGGGGTCATCACAACACAACACACCTGGGGTCATCACAACACAACACACCTGGGTCACCACACAACACAACACACCTGGGGTCATCACAACACACCTGTGGTCATCACAACACAACACATGGGGTCATCACAACACACCTGGGGACATCACAACACAACACACCTGGGGTCATCACAGTACAACACCCCTGGGGTCATCACAACACACCTGTGGTCATCACAACACAACACACCTGGGGTCATCACAACACAACACACCTGGGGTCATCACAACACAACACACCTGGGGTCACCACACAACACAACACACCTGGGGTCATCACAACACACCTGGGGTCATCACAACACAACACACCTGGGGTCACCACAACACAACACACTGGGGTCACCACACAACACAACACACCTGGGGTCATCACAACACACATCTGGGGTCATCACAACACAACACACCTGGGGTCATCACAACACAACACACCTGGGGTCACCACAACACAACACACCTGGGGTCATCACAACACAACACACCTGGGGTCATCACAACACACCTTGGGTCAACTCAACACAGCATGACATGGGCACACAAAGGTGATGGAAGTCTCTTTGAAAAAAAGATGAGAATCTGTCAGTGCTTCAAGTTCTAAGATACACACCTGGTGATGGGGGTGGAGTGGGCTGGGGGATGGTACCTTTTCATTCAGGGAAGTTTTTAGATCAATGAATTCTTGTTCTATCTTTTCAGGTCAATACATTGCAGGCTTTCCCCCCCTTAATCATTCATTTATTTAGATCAATACATTACCCTCAGGGTTTCATTTATTCATTTAAATGAATACATTACCTTAATTTTTTAAAAATTCATTTATTTAGACTGAAACAATATTTTTAACTTGTTAGATTTAGATAATGTGCTTCATTTTCTAATTATTCAGTTATCTTCCTTAATATGGCCCTTGCAGAAAATGCCTTCAGGAAATTAGCATCCTGCAAAGTGATCTGATGGGACAAGACATAAATGGCTGAGATGAATGAAGGCTAAAGTTCCATTCCCCAGTGGTCATAGGGGCAGGGAACTGCTAGAGGCAGGTGTGGCTCACACTCACAACTGCCAGCTCCACAGTGGAACACTCTGAATGCCTGACAGTGGGAAAGACTTGGCCTGACACCAGTGAGTTGTACAGATGTTATATAAATGATTTGATGAGATGTAACGTGAAGCTCACCAACTGACTAGGGGAGAGACTTGGCCTGACCCCCAGTGACTGTACAGAAGTGATATATATGGTTTAATGAGACATGGCGTGGTGCTCACCAGCGGTTTTGGTGCGTGTATCAGTGACAGTGGCTGACTGCGAGGGTCGTGGGGTCTCCATGGCCAGGAGGTCATCCAGATCCTGTTCCATCACCTCCTGCCTGGCAGCAGACTCCAGCTCCGATGACCCTGCCCCTTCCATGACCTTGACTTGTCCTGTATTCCTGCTGACCTTGGCACGTCCCCTTGACCATGGGGCTGATGGCCGACATCGTCATTCTCCAATAGAGTGTCCAGGTCAGCATCAGTAAACCTACCACCACCACCAGCACTCTTCTCTGTCTCCACAGACTTTCCTTTCACACAGTCTCTTTCCTTACGTCGCCCCTCATGTCCCTCTGCTTTGCTCTGTTCCACAGCAGCACCTTTCAGCGCTGCACTGCCCAGCCCCTGTGATACTGACAGCACAGAGTGTTCTGCACTTCCAGGCCCATCAGGTGGAGGTGCTGGAGCAGGTACTGAAGCAGCAGGTTTGGGTGAGGACGTCACTCCACTGTGCACCTTCCCCTGATCTCCAACAGGCAGACCGGCCAACTTCCTGTTTTCTTCTGCTGTCTGCTTCATAGACAGCACCTGCTCTGACTGCCAACACAGCAGTCCATGAAAATGTTAACGATAAAAAAAAATTAACTGTGAAATACTGATGTTAGAACCGGTAAAAATAAACACACATGAAATTATCCAATATACACAACTTGATTCAAAGTAGCACTTTTTCCTAGACAATACCAGTGCATGTTAAACAAATACACCTTCAAACATCAAAAACACCATTCTTAAAAATACGCAAAAAGTCACCACCCATGCGGCCGTCAACAGGTAACTGGTAGTCCTGAATGATGATCCTATGTAGTGACCAGTAATTACGTGATAAAAAATGGCAGGCTGATACTTCTGAATTGCAGTCGTTTAAAGCTCTAAACTACACAACTTGCAACAGTTAATTCACATTGCCTTGAGACTGTCTGCTGCTCAGTGTTAGATGCTGATTCTCATTTCAAGATTCTGGAAATGTATATCAGTGTCTACAGTATACGAGTGTCTACAGTATATGAGTGTCTTTACTTCTGACAAATTAGCTTAAGCCTCACATATTATGACAAATTCTAGGTAAATATTGTTCATGCAACCAGCCGCCATGGCGAGATGGTTAACATCACAGATTCCTGGCTGGGAGGTTGTGGGTTTGATTCCCATTACAGCCATGCAGGATGTTTTTGCCCTGACCAGCTCCTAACTGGTGCTGAGTTTGCCAAGTGCTCCGTTGGGAAGACTGGAAACACACTGTTGAATTTCATCCATGTAATGGATGTGCCCCTGAGAGTGTTGCTAAAATTTCCTGATCAACGCTGCAGGTGTTTGTATTTTTCAGGCCTGGTTGATGCTAGGATACATTATGTGTATTTTTCAGGCCTAGTTCACGCTGGGATATATTCTGAATGTAAACACACTAGTACAGCCCTGGTATGGGGTTGCAGACCACAGCACCATCTTCTTTTGATGAGCATTCCTAGTTTGGTTATGTCAGTGCCACCGGCATCAGCAAATTCCTGTGGATGGTTGTTGGACTGACATGGCGGCATCCTCTAGAGGGTGAGCTCATTCATGATGGCTCTGTAATTAGGCAACTACTGTCATCAGTATGGGGTAGTAGGTTTTGTCCTGCGTGTGTTGGAAAAAACAGGCACTACTGAACATCACCAAAGTCATGGACTCAACTGGGAAAAATGGACCCACAGAGCAGAATTTTATCTCACTTTCCCCTGAAGGTGACTCACATTTCCTGACCTACACTGCATGTGTCTGTATCTCTCAGGACTGAATGATGCCACAATATACCTTGAAAAAGTGTACAGAACACTCTTATCATGTAACCTCATAGCAGAGTGGAACTGGATTTCATCATGCTCCTGTTCACTGACACAGATAAAAAAAAGTGTCCAGTCCTGGCTCTTCGTGGCCAGCGCATGTCTTGACCTCTGACCCACTGTCCTCTCCATGTCCACGCCTGTGGCCACCTTCTGTCCAGTCTTCATCAGCAGCCAGTTCATGGACTCTTGTTAGATGGACATGTCCCCAGGAAAAGAGCAGATACCGTTACCCACAGGGAGCTTAGAAGGTGGTGTCCTGCATTCCTTGGATCAGAACAGGCACCGCTGGACACCACTAAAGTGACCCTGTAGTAATGCAACGTCTCCTCTGAACGGTTGTCTCATGATGACAACAGGCACCGCTGGACACCACTAAAGTGACTCTGTAGTAATGCAGCGTCTCCTCTGATGGGTTGTCTTATGATGACAACAGGCACCGCTAAACACAACTAAAGTGACTGTAGCAATGCAGTTTTCTGATAGGTTCTCCTCTGATAGGTTGTCTTATGATGACAACAGGCACCGCTGGACACCACTAAAGTGACTCTGTAGCAATGCAGCATCTCCTCTGATAGGTTGTCTTATGATGACAACAGGCACCGCTGGACACCACTAAAGTGACTCTGTAGCAATGCAGCGTCTCCTCTGATAGGTTGTCTTATGATGACAACAGGCACCACTGAACACCACTAAAGTGACTCTGTAGCAATGCAACGTCTCCTCTGACAGGTTGTCTTATGATGACAACAGCACCGCTGAACACCACTAAAGTGACTCTGTAGCAATGCAACGTCTCCTCTGACAGGTTGTCTTATGATGACAACAGGCACCGCTGAACACAACTAAAGTGACTGTAGCAATGCAGTTTTCTGATAGGTTCTCCTCTGATGGGTTGTCTTATGACGACTGGATAGGGATTGCTTCCTAAGGACTGCATTGCTGTGGCTGTAACAGGTAAATGTGAAAGAGCAGTTTTGAGTGACGCGACTGGAAGCATGGGGATGAGACAGCAAAAACAAACTTGATGCAGTACAGGTACCAGTTCCTTGCTAGTCAGCATTTTGGAATGTCAGAAATGAGAATGCAAGTATTGCAAGAGTAAAACAATAGCACATGACAACTGACAAACAGTTCTACACACACACTGTTGAAAACCAACCGTGAAGATATCTGTATCCAGTCCCAGCTGGGTGTACAAGGGAAGACAGTTCAGACTCGTAGCCAGCTCAGCACAATCAAGGGAGAGAACCTGCGCTGCCGGGCCATTCTCACTGACCCCTTCATCTTCCCAGCTCTCTTCGTCCTTGAAGCGGAAATGGACCCAGCACTACCTGAATATATACACAGTAACCAGAAATTAAGGAAACGCAACACAACACTCTCTGAATATCCACACAGTAACCAGGAATTAAGGAAATGGGACACAGCACTCTCTGAATATCCACACAGTAAACTGGAATTAAGGAAGTGGGACACAGCACTACCTGAATATCCACACAGTAAACAGGAATTAAGGAAATGGGACACAGCACTACCTGAATATCCACACAGTAACCAGGAATTAAGGAAATGGGACACAGCACTACCTGAATATACACACTGTAACCAGGAATTAAGGAAATGGGATGCAGCACTACCTGAATATCCACACTGTAACCAGGAATTAAGGAAATGCAACACAACACTCTGAATATCCACACAGTAACCAGCAATTAAGGAAATGGGACACAGCACTCTGAATATCCACACAGTAAACAGGAATTAAGGAAATGGGACACAGCACTCTGAATATACAAACAGTAACCAGGAATTAAGGAAATGGGACACAGCACTCTGAATATCCACACAGTAACCAGCAATTAAGGAAATGGGACACAGCACTCTGAATATCCACACAGTAAACAGGAATTAAGGAAATAGGACACAGCACTCTGAATATACAAACAGTAACCAGGAATTAAGGAAATGGGACACAGCACTCTGAATATACAAACAGTAACCAGGAATTAAGGAAATGGGACACAGCACTCTGAATATCCACACAGTAACCAGTAATTAAGGAAATGGGACACAGCACTCTGAATATCCACACAGTAAACGGGAATTAAGGAAATGGGACACAGCACTCTGAATATACAAACAGTAACCAGGAATTAAGGAAATGGGACACAGCACTCTGAATATCCACACAGTAAACAGGAATTAAGGAAATGGGACACAGCACTCTGAATATACAAACAGTAACCAGGAATTAAGGAAATGGGACACAGCACTCCGAATATACAAACAGTAACCAGGAATTAAGGAAATGGGACACAGCACTCTGAATATACAAACAGTAACCAGGAATTAAGGAAATGGGACACAGCACTCTGAATATACAAACAGTAACCAGGAATTAAGGAAATGGGACACAGCACTCTGAATATACAAATAGTAACCAGCAATTAAGGAAATGGGACACAGCAGTGCCTGAACACAATAACCAAGAATGAAGCTGGAAGTAAAATATTATCGACACAACATGGTGTACACATCAAGCATGTGTGTGTGTGTGTGTGTGTGTGCGTGTGTGTGTGTGTGCATGCATGCCATGTGTGTACGTGGGCTAATGTTCAAGCTTTCTTTCTTGCGTGTAGCATTGTTGACTTTACTATTTAGTTTGAAACCAGTACTATGATGCTGCTAAGAACAACAATTCACAGTATGTGACAAGGTATGGTTTAGAATGCACTGTGCACACATTCTGTAACTGCCAAAATACATTGCCTTGTGGGGGTCATGAGGAGGACATGAACATTAGCTCATCAAGAAATGGAAATAACACCATAAGGGTGATCAGGGCCGGACAGTGACAGCTGAAAAGATATCTCTTGACAGTGACTTACTTCTGACAACTCTTAAACACTGACAGCCTCTTTCCTGGATGACCCCAGACAGTTACTGGTCACACACCAAGGTCAACAAACTGTACAGACTTTACCAGCCGCCATGGCGAAGTGGTTAGCGTCGCGGTCTCCCGGCTGGGAGGTCGTGGGTTCGAATTCCATCAGAGTCATGTGGGTTTTTCTGCCCCGACCGGCTCCTACCCAGAGTTGAGTTTGCTGCAGACTCAGTTGGGAAGACTGGGACCACACAGTCGAGTTTCATCCACTTAATGGATGCATTTCTGAGAGTGTTGCTCAAATTTCCTGACCAACACTGCAGGTGCCTGTATCTCTCGGGCCTGGTTGATGCCGGGATATATTATGAAAGGAAGCGTAGAGTACAGCCCTGTCATGTAATCTCAGAACGAAATGGAAATCCGTAGCATCATCTTAATCATCCTCATTCTCATCGATCAGCATAAAAAAGAAAGTCTCAAATTCTTTGGCGCTTCATGCCCTACTCTCATGGTGACCTCAATTTTGATGTCCTCTCCACGTCTGTGGTCTTGGTTTGGTTCCGTCGGGGTCGGTATTGACGTGTCCATGGGGGCTGTCGTTGGACGGACGTGGTGGCGCCCTCCGGAGGGAGAGCTCACTCACGCCGGCTCCGCAACTAAGCAATTATTGTCGTCAGTAGGGGGCTTAGTAGGTGGTGTCCTGCGTATTTTAGATCAGAACAGGCACCACTGAACACCACCGAAGTGACTCGGCAGCAGTGCAGTGTCTCCTCCGTGGGTTGCCTCTTGACGACTTGACACTAACTGCTCCCTGTGGATTGCCAGTGCCGGGGCTGCGGCGGGGCCGACCGAGATGTGGTTGTGGACGGGATGTTGGAATGAGCGGCGTGAGTGCAATGCCTCTGAGGTGGCGCAGAGGTTGGGACAGCAACAACAAAAAACAAAAAACTGTACAGACTTTATCCCAGCTAGTACATCAAGCTGTTCCTACCAATCACAGAGAAGGTTACAGAAATCAGCAAATCATTCAGTCAGACATAACACATTAATACCTAGAAGAAGAAGAGATGAAAATAATGACAAAGTTTAAACAATCTAGCTTTGACTTCAGCTTCTCTCTCCCCTCAACCTTTGTCATGCATCACCTAACATTTTGTGTGCCACATGTCTTGGGTCTCCAGGACCCCTCTCTTTTTTCCTGGGGAATAAACCCTTGCCATCATAGTAGGTCTCCAGGACCCCTCTCTTTTTTCCTGGGAATAAACCCTTGCCATCATAGTGGGTCTCTGGGGACCTATATCTTTTTTATGTGGAATAAACCCTTGCCATCATAGTGGGTCTCCAGGACCCCTCTCTTTTTACATAGGGAATAAACCCTTGTCATCATAGTGGGTCTCCAGGACCTCTCTCTTTTTACATGGGGAATAAACCCTTGCCATCATAGTGGGTCTCCAGGACCCCTCTTTTTTCCTGGGGAATAAACCCTTGCCATCCTAGTGGGTCTCCAGGACCCCTCTCTTTTTCCTGGGGAATAAACCCTTGCCATCATAGTGAGTCTCCAGGACCCCTCTCTTTTTTTCCTGGGGAATAAACCCTTGCCATCATAGTGGGTCTCAAGGACCCCTCTCTTTTTTCCTGGGGAATAAACCCTATGCCATCATAGTGGGTCTCCAGGACCCCTCTCTTTTTTCCTGTGGAATAAACCCTTGCCATCATAGTGGGTCTCTGGGACCTATATCTTTTTTTTTATGTGGAATAAACCCTTGCCATCATAGTGGGTCTCTGGGGACCTATATCTTTTTTCCTGTGGAATAAACCCTTGCCATCATAGTGGGTCTCTGGGGACCTATATCTTTTTTATGTGGAATAAACCCTTGCCATCATAGTGGGTCTCTGGGGACCTATATCTTTTTTTATGTGGAATAAACCCTTGCCATCATAGTGGGTCTCTGGGGACCTATATTTTTTTTATGTGGAATAAACCCTTGCCATCATAATGGGTCTCTGGGGACCTATATATCTTTTTATGTGGAATAAACCCTTGCCATCATAGTGGGTCTCTGGGGACCTATATCTTTTTTTTTTAATGTGGAATAAACCCTTGCCATCATAGTGGGTCTCTGGGGACCTATATCTTTTTTTTATGTGGAAGAAACCCTTGCCATCATAGTGGGTCTCTGGGGACCTATATCTTTTTTTATGTGGAATAAACCCTTGCCATCAAAATGGGTCTCTGGGGACCTGTATCTTTTTTTTTATGTGGAATAAACCCTTGCCATCATAGTGGGTCTCTGGGGACCTATATCATTTTTTATGTGGAATAAACCCTTGCCATCATAATGGGTCTCTGGGGACCTATATCTTTCTTCCCGTGGAATAAACCCTTGCCATACATTGCTGACAGTCACAAATATTTTTTGAAAGGCAATCTGAAATGAGGCATGGACTAGCAAACAACGAATGAGCAGGGGAACTGTTCCTCCCACGTTGAAGTGATTATGTACCCATAACTCCAAGCAAATACTGCATACAACACCAAATTGTTAAGTGATTATGTACCCATAACTCCAAAAGCAAATACTGCATACAACACCAAATTGTTAAGTGATTATGTACCCATAACTCCAAGCAAATACTGCATACAACACCAAATTGTTAAGTGATTATGTACCCATAACTCCAAGCGAATACTGCATACAACACCAAATTGTTAAGTGATTATGTACCCATAACTCCAAGCGAATACTGCATACAACACCAAATTGTTAAGTGATTATGTACCCATAACTTCAAGCGAATACTGCATACAACACCAAATTGTTAAGTGATTATGTACCCATAACTCCAAGCAAATACTGCATACAACACCAAATTGTTAAGTGATTATGTACCCATAACTCCAAGCAAATACTGCATACAACACCACATTGTTAAGTGATTATGTACCCATAACTCCAAGCGAATACTGCATACACCAAATTGTTAAGTGATTATGTACCCATAACTCCAAGCAAATACTGCATACAACACCAAATTGTTAAGTGATTATGTACCCATAACTCCAAGCAAATACTGCATACAACACCAAATTGTTAAGTGATTATGTACCCATAACTCCAAGCGAATACTGCATACAACACCAAATTGTTAAGTGATTATGTACCCATAACTCCAAGCGAATACTGCATACAACACCAAATTGTTAAGTGATTATGTACCCATAACTCCAAGCGAATACTGCATACAACACCAAATTGTTAAGCATGAATGCCAGCAACATACAACAAACAAGGACACATCCCCCAGGAAAGGATATTCCAAGCTTGCCCAGACACTGTACACCCTGTTTGTACAGTGAGCTCTGTATTGTCATTGCTACTGCGTGGTTTGGTGTCGTAAGCAGCATTCATTAGGGGTTCTGGATGTGCCATTATTTCATCATGGGAGCAGGAGTTCCCTGACTTGATCATAACAAACAGTTCTGTGGGTCACTGCATACCACAATGCCCAGAGAAGATTAAATCCATTTCATCATCCTTTCAAACAAGACATAGAGGACGGAGACATGAAGGAACATCTGACTTTATTATGTTCCACTGTTCCTGACTTCTTTCCCATGCATAAGAAATGTCATGTCTTCTGACTGATGGGAACACCTGATCACATTGATCACCAACCAAAGAACACTGTCAACAAACTACACCAACAATGTGACACTAGACAATCACTGGTCAAAAACACACTATCAACAAACTCAACAGGATGGTGTAATAGTTTCACACACTATCAACAAACTCAACAAGATGGTGTAATAGTTTCACACACCATCAACAAACTCAACAAGATGGTGCAATAGTTTCACACACTATCAACAAGATGGTGTAATAGTTTCACACACTATCAACAAACTCAACAAGATGGTGTAATAGTTTCACACACTATAAACAAACTCAACAAGATGGTGTAACAGTTTCACTTTCACACACTGTCAACAAACTCAACAAGATGGTGTAACAGTTTCACACACTATCAACAAACTCAACAAGATGGTGTAACAGTTTCACACACTATCAACAAACTCAACAAGATGGTGTAACAGTTTTACACACTATCAACATACTCAACAAGATGGCGTAATAGTTTCACGCACTGTCAAGAAACTCAACAAGATGGTGTAACAGTTTCACACACTATCATGTCAACAAACTCAACAAGATGGTGTAATAGTTTCACGCACTGTCAACAAACTCAACAAGATGGTGTAACAGTTTCACACACTATCAACAAACTCAACAAGATGGTGTAATAGTTTCACGCACAGTCAAGAAACTCAACAAGATGGTGTAACAGTTTCACACACTATCAACAAACTCAACAAGATGGTGTAACAGTTTCACACACTATCAACAAACTCAACAAGATGGTGTAATGGTTTGCAGACTGAAACAGAGACAGAAAAGGAGGTGAGATCATGCATTCCATGTCACACTACTCTCTCTAGCAAACCTGCCGACTAGGAGGTGAGATCATGCATTCTATGTCACACTACTCTCTCTAGCAAACCTGCCGACTGCAGCAGCTTGTGGAAGTCCTGTCCCCTCGGAACACTGGAGGCGTCGTCATCTGCATCAGCAGGGGGAAGGTCGTACTTGGCCCAGTTGCTGGCAATTTCACGCCGACGAAAGGATCTGGCTTGGACCTCCTTCTGCTCTCCTTCTTCCTGAAGAGGACATTTTCCCAGGGTTAGGACATTATTCAGGATAATTCCACGATAAGGACATTTTCCATAATGAGGATGTTTTCCATGTCTTTAAGCAAACTGTTCCCTCCATTTTATTCTCACAGGGAAAAACACCACCATAATCCCCCCCCCCCCCCCCCCCCCCCCCCTCACTTTTTTCTGTTCCTTTTTTTTTTCTTTCTTTCTGTTCTTTTTCTCGATTTCTATTGTCCACTCTTTACAACCAGCACATGTCTGCATGTCAGAGATTAAGCAAACTGTTCCCTCCATTTTATTCTCACAGGGAAAAACACTACCATAATCCCCCCCCTCACTTTTTTCTGTCCTTTTTTTTCTCTTTCTTTCTGTTCTTTTTCTCGATTTCTATTGTCCACTCTTTACAACCAGCACATGTCTGCATGTCAGAGATTAGCCTTCATTTTAAAGTGTAGCTCAAGCTATATAAGACTGGTGTGACACTGACAGCCAGAGGGTAAGGCATCTTTCAGCTGTCCTGTAGCTCAAGCTATATAAGACTGGTGTGACACTGACAGCCAGAGGGTAAGGCATCTTTCAGCTGTCCTGTAGCTCAAGCTATAAGACTGGTGTGACACTGACAGCCAGAGGGTAAGGCATCTTTCAGCTGTCCTGTAGCTCAAGCTATATAAGACTGGTGTGACACTGTCAGCCAGAGGGTAAGGCATCTTTCAGCTGTCCTGTAGCTCAAGCTATAAGACTGGTGTGACACTGACAGCCAGAGGGTAAGGCATCTTTCAGCTGTCCTGTAGCTCAAGCTATATAAGACTGGTGTGACACTGTCAGCCAGAGGTAAGGCACCTTTCAGCTGTCCTGTAGCTCAAGCTATATATAAGACTGGTGTGACATTGACAGCCAGAGGGTAAGGCATCTTTCAGCTGTCCTGTAGCTCAAGCTAATATAAGACTGGTGTGACACTGACAGCCAGAGGGTAAGGCATCTTTCAGCTGTCCTGTAGCTCAAGCTATATAAGACTGGTGTGACACCGACAGCCAGAGGGTAAGGCATCTTTCAGCTGTCCTGGTCATCAGCACGTCTGGTTCTGAAGGCAGGCAGTGGTGGGACAGGACACACTAGCAGGATGCAGGATCACCTAGCCCTGTGAGGAGTCTACCAGTGGCACTGTTATCACCATGGGCTGTGTGGTGGGACCATGGGCCGTGTGGTGGGACCATGAGCTGTGTGGTGGGACCATGGGCTGTGTTGTGGGACCATGGGCTGTGTGGGCTATCCACTGTGATAAACTGGGTCAGACTTGGAGTGCTGCCATGGCAATGTGATATTGGCTGTCAACTGTTTTTTGTTTTCAATTTCATATCAATTACATATAATCATAAAGTACACACTCACCCTAGAAAAAAAGAGCATCTGTGTTCTGATTCATTTAGAATCTTAATGATAAACTGATGTTTATGCTTAGTGAAAGAAAATTCCTAGAAAATTATAATTGTTAAAAAAAAATGAAACTCTCAGGGTTGTGAACTGTCACAGGAGTCAGCTTACTGCTGAGAATGTCACTGGAGGGATGTGGTGTCTGTCTCCCTTAGAGATCAATATTCAATAAATCCAGTTCTGTTAAAAGACACTTACTCACCCATTCTAATTCATCAATACCCAATAAATCCAGCTCTATTACAAGACACTCACACATCCATTGTAGTCAATACATGGCTTTGTTGTGACAGTAGGCAGTGCCCAGATCAGAACAGATGATAAAATACTGACAATAGCATCAGTCACTGGATCTATGCAGTGCAATGACTCACTTTTTGAGTGACTGGATGCTGGAGCCTGAGAAAAAGGGTTGTTGAATTCCTAGAACTTGACTTTTACTGCTTTGGTTCGATCCATTTGCCTTTGCAGTTCAGGTTTAAGATATTTCTGATAACATCACTGAGGAACATGAAGAAAGAACTATGACAAAGGATCAACTATGACACAGGACTGGGTCCTGACATGCAATCACCTGCTGCTCTCTCCATCTTCATGTGTTGGCCCATATCGGCATAGTGGCTTCTCTTCTGCTCAATGATAATGGGATTAGGAATGGAAAGCAAAAGACCCACAGGTGAAGATGGTGAAGTTAAACTGGCTAGAGACCCCTTAAAAGTCTGTCACTGATGTACCATTGTCATATTGTGTGAGTGGTGTAACAGTTGTACATTGTTTCACTTTGTCTAGAAGAAGAGAAAAAGATACACCTAAAAGTCTTCCTTTTACTGATTGCCAGAGTTTGTTTGTTTTTATTATTGTTGTTATATTTTCACTATGAACTCTGCATACTGTGTATGTGATGTGCCTGTAATGTTTTAGTTAACATTCTGTTACACTTTGTCTGCTTCCTCTTAAAATACTGTGAGCCTACCCATAGATAGAGTGAGGAACCACACTATAGAGATCCCTACATCATTTTCAAAACTCCTTATGAGACATGCGCACAACAGGACAACGGTCAGACATCAGCTAATTGAACACTGCTGTTCACGGAGTTCCCTGCTTCAAGATATACTCGCCCACAACCACGCAGCCAGCATACCATTACATGGTGTCAGAAGTATTCCCTTGAGTATACTGAATTGAAGATTTTACTGCGGAACGAGGTTTCCAGTTAAGTTTGTGCTGAAAATGTCTTTCAAGCCACCTACTGACTTCGACTTTCTGGAGCCGGCAACATGGCCTGCCTGGAAAGAACGGTTTCACCGATATCGTCTGGCCTCAAAACTCAAAAAAGAAGAGGGCGAAATCCAAGTAAGTTCCCTTGTATATGCCATGGGATCGGAAGCGGACAAAATATTTAAGCAATTCGAATTTCGAAACGAAGCAGAGAAGAATGATTATGACGTCGTTATCAAGAAATTTGACGAATATTTCATTCCTTCACATAACGTCATTCATGAAAGAGCGAAGTTTCACAGAAGAGATCAGAAAGCAGGAGAAACAGTGGAACAATATGTCAGGTGTCTGTTTGAACTTGCAGAGCATGCACAGTTTGAAAACAAGAATGATACAGTCAGAGACAGGCTAGTTTTAGGACTGTTAGACCAAGAATTGTCAGAAAAGCTTCAGCTTCAAAGTGACCTAACTTTGAAAGTGGCAATTACGATGGCTAGACAACATGAAAGGGTGAAGCAAGAAATTGAACAGCAGAGAGGTGCTAGTGGAAATCAGAGTGTTGATAGAGTACACTATAGCCACCGTGACAGAAGAGTCAGGGGAGGTGCATCATCTACAGCACATCAAGAGAAAGCAGCATTCAACAGTGCTAAATCGAAGTCTTTCTCATGTGGAAAATGTGGGACGTCACATGTAAAAGGAAAATGCCCAGCAAATGGAAAAAAATGTCTGAGATGTGGAAAGAGTTCACATTTTGCTCGGGTATGTAGAACCAAGACAAGCAAGAAACTGGATGAAGTAGAATCAACTCAAGAAGAAGTTTTCTTCATTGGAGCAGTCAGTTCCAAAACAGAACCTCCTTGGAGAGTCAAGATTGACATTGAAGGTAAACAGATAGACTTTAAAATTGATACAGGTGCTGATGTTAATGTTATCAGCAAGTCTACATGGATTGCATTGGGTCAACCCAAACTTTTGCCTTGTTATGGAGTCAGCCTGCAGGGGCCAGGAGGAAAAGTGAAAACAATTGGAAATTTCAAGACGGTTTTTGACAAGAAACTGCAAGCTTTGATATATGTTTTTATTATTGTTGTTATATTTTCACTATGAACTCTGCATACTGTGTATGTGATGTGCCTGTAATGTTTTAGTTAACATTCTGTTACACTTTGTCTGCTTCCTCTTAAAATACTGTGAGCCTACCCATAGATAGAGTGAGGAACCACACTATAGAGATCCCTACATCATTTTCAAAACTCCTTATCAGATCTTCTTCTTCTTCTTCCTAAAATACTGGTTCACTCAAAAACGAGTAGGTCACCAGCGCGCATGTTAAAAAGTAAAATAAAATAACATAAAACATAAAACAGTGCGACTCAGACTGTTGGCCCCTGGAGCAAATTTGGCAACAAGGGGTCGCACTCAATATTCAAGAAGTTAAAAGCAATGGCCAAATTCAGGCCCAGGTAATAGTAAAATATCTGGGGAAGTAAAAATAGAAAATCGTCAATATGCAGATCTCAAAACTGTCGAATCAATTTGTTTTTTTAAATGAGACTGCATTTGTGGCAATCTTGATGGCACCCGGCAGTGAGTTCCACAGCCGTACAGAACTGGGATAAAAAGAATGTAAGTGGCTGTCAATATTTGATGCAGGTATGGTATAACATTGACCGCCACTCCTGGTGCTACTTTTATTCAATACTAGTTGTTCCATTGGAATATCGATTACTTTAGCTCTGCCTTTGAAGAAGATGTTAAGTTTGATAGCTCTTCTCTCTTCTAAGGGTTTCCATTCTAATTTCCTCATGTTCTTCCTAGTATTCCCCTTTTCTCTGATGTGGTTCCCTGTTACGAACCGTGCTGCTCTCTTCTGAATCTTTTCGAGGTTATCAATGTCCTTTAGGCTAGATGGTAAGGATCCCAAACTGAGCAACCATATTCCAGTACTGGTCTAACCAGTGTTTTGTAGATCTATGTAAGTATACATACTGTTTCCAGAGTAAGACTTGGCCGCCTAGTATTACAATCTGTTAATGTTACGCACAAATGATTAAAAAAGCATCAGCCCAGTAAAATCTTCATCTTTTAAATAGAACCTCTCTCTGTAAATAAAATAGTATCTGTCATAAAAACGGACGGGCCTCGGAGGTTTTCCGTCATGCTTATCATTCTGTAAAATCCGGATAATTTTTCGATTTGGGAATCCCTGGACAGTCCAGTGGCCTTCGCGACCCACCTCTTTTTGATGCTGACACGACTCACCTCGCTTTCTGATGTTGACACGCTTGGCTCGATCTTCCTCGTTCCATGATCATGTTGAGAGTGGGGAGTCCTTTCACTCGCTCCACTCCTTGAAGATCCTTGCTTTCCAGGCTTTGAAGAATTCTTCTCATTTTCGTTCTTTGCTCCCTTTGCAGCTGCTGTTCCATGCTTCTTTTGGTACTGAGCACTCTTTTTTTTCTTATGCTCATCTGGCCGCATTATCGCTTGCTTTCCCTTTTGAGGTGCCAACTTTCACTTTTAACAGAGTTATCTTTTCCGGATGGGGCAAAAGTAGAAACGTCATTTTACATTTCTCCTTTGTTTTAATTGTTATCTCTCAGGTATAAAAGGAGTTGAGTGTATTTATGTATAATGCTCTTTTTCATAAGCTCACATGCATGAAATCATGACTAATATTACAAAATAAGATTTGGGATGGGTTGTAGAATCTACTGGATTGGAACTGAACAATTTGAAACGCCGTCTGCTAGGGCATGCACAAGGACGCCACATACTTGACACACTTTTTTGCTAAAGTCGAGAGGGGTGGTTTTCATGCACGTAAGCGTTTTCTTGTCCGGTAGGTCGGCTTGTCGTCTGATACTGTTTTCAAGACTTAAGTCGAGAACTGGCGAGTTTGCCAAGGTAGGCCAGTTTGCTAAGCATCTCCGCTGTGACGTGTGGGATCAGATCAGAAGGAAAAGCATGAAGACCAGCGCACCGTACGGCAGCTGGAAGTCCCCCATCACCAGCCAGCTGGTCACCAACAGTGGAGTGGGTCTGCTGGATGTGAAAGTGGACTGCAACGCAGAGTTCACAGGTAGTCATTTGAGCACAGTGGTAACGGCGTAAAATCAATTGGATGATTGTGGCCGTATACGCTGAAGAAGAAGAACTGGGCTAGATAGTAGATATCAACTACCTTTCTCTCTGTGTCTATAGTATGTCGCTCTCTCTCTCTCTCTCTCTCTCTCTCTCTCTCTCTCTCTGTACCTTTGACGACAAAATTATCTGTTGTTCCTCAGTGACCAGAAAAAGCAATTTTCGTTTTGCATGAATGAGAGCGTTGAGTCATAAATAGAATTATACGCTTGGGTACTTGAACATGACTACCTCATGAATCCCTATTCAGTGTTCATTCCTCCACAAGCAGTGCTGATGATACTACTATGGTGATTGATGCTCTTTCCACAGGGTGTGTGTGTGTGTGTGTGTGTGTGTGTGTGTACAAGTAGTATTATTATGATTGATGCTTCTTATATGCTCGGTTTGAAGGGTGTGGGGGGGGGGGGGGGGGAGGGGTTGGGAGGGCTAGATTCTCTCTCTCTCTCTCTCTCTCTCTCTCTCTCTCTCTCTCTCTCTCTCTCTCTCTCTCTCACACACACACACACACACAATATTTCATTTCACTGCATGTTGTAGTCCCTACTTAGGGCGAGGACTGGATGTAGAAAAGTGTGTCAGTGCTTATCTATTATCCTCATAAATAAACAATTTTGTCTTCTCTCTCTCTCTCTCTCTCTCTCTCTCTCTCTCTCTCTCTCTCTCTCTCTCTCTCTCTTTTTCCCCCTCCATGTGTGCTTTATTATTTTTTTTTCTGGTGCTTCAGAATCGATTGTCTTGCGTCTCCTTGGTTTTTTGTTTTGTTTTGTTTTTGATTGTCATATTGTTCTAAACATGCTCTTGTCCACACCCACTCTCGCCTCTTTCTCCCTCTCTCTCTATCGCCCTTCCCTGCTCTCCTTTCGTTCCTGCGTCTCTCTCTCTCTCTCTCTCTCTCTCTCTCTCTCTCTCTCTCTCTCTCTCTCTCTCTCTCTCTCTGTCTCTCTCTCTCTCTCTCTCTCATTTTACTTCTTTTCTTTTTAATTTATATTTTATTTTTAATTCTGTATCATATTGTAGTTCTAGTCACTTTTTGCATGCTTCTGTTGTTGCCTCATATTATTTTGCATTGTTGATCCTATTCAGGGCGAGGACTGGATGTAAAAAAGCACATCAGTGTCTATCTATTATCCTCGTAAATAAAGAATTTTGTCTTGTCTTCTCTCTCTCTCTCTCTCTCTCTCTCTCTCTCTCTCTCTCTCTCTCTCTCTGCTCTCGACTATGAAATTATTTCCTGTTACTTACTGACCTGAAAACCAACAATATGCACTGCACCATTGTCCGCAGCAATGTACAGAGAGGTTGTCTGTGAGGACAACAACAACATGCAGTACACCATTCCTCACAACACAACAACATGCACTACACCATTCCTCACAGCAATGCACAGAGAGGTTGTCTATGAGGACAACAACAACATGCAGTACACCATTCCTTACAGCAATGTACAGAGAGGTTGTCTATGAGGACAACAGCAACATGCACTACACCATTCCTCACAGCAATGTACAGAGAGGTTGTCTATGAGGACAACAACAACATGCAGTACACCATTACTCACAGCAATGTACATAGAGGTTGTCTATGAGGACAACGGCAACATGCACTACACCATTCCTCACAGCAATGTACAGAGAGGTTGTCTATGAGGACAACAGCAACATGCAGTACACCATTCCTCACAGCAATGTACAGAGAGGTTGTCTATGAGGACAACAGCAACATGCACTACACCATTCCTCACAGCAATGTACAGAGAGGTTGTCTATGACGACAACAACAACATGCACTACACCATTCCTCACAGCAATGTACAGAGAGGTTGTCTATGAGGACAACAGCAACATGCACTACACCATTCCTCACAGCAATGTACAGAGAGGTTGTCTATGAGGACAACAACAACATGCACTACACCATTCCTCACAACACAACAACATGCAGTACACCATTCCTTACAGCAATGTACAGAGAGGTTGTCTATGAGGACAACAACAACATGCACTACACCATTCCTCACAGCAATGTACAGAGAGGTTGTCTATGAGGACAACAGCAACATGCACTACACCATTCCTCACAGCAATGTACAGAGAGGTTGTCTATGAAGACAACAACAACATGCACTACACCATTCCTCACAGCAATGTACAGAGAGGTTGTCTATGAGGACAATAACAACATGCACTACACCATTCCTCACAACGCAACAACATGCACTACACCATTCCTCACAGTAATGCACAGAGAGGTTGTCTATGAGGACAACAACAACATACAGTACACCATTCCTCACAGCAATGTACAGAGAGGTTGTCTATGAGGACAACAACAACATGCACTACACCATTCCTCACAACACAACAACATGCACTACACCATTCCTCACAGCATTGTACAGAGAGGTTGTCCATGAGGACAACAACAACATGCACTACACCATTCCTTACAGCAATGTACAGAGAGGTTGTCTATGAGGACAACAACAACATGCAGTACACCATTCCTCACAGCAATGTACAGATAGGTTGTCTATGAGGACAACAACAACATGCAGTACACCATTCCTCACAGCAATGTACAGAGAGGTTGTCTATGAGGACAACAACAACATGCACTACACCATTCCTCACAGCAGTGTACAGAGAGGTTGTCTATGAGGACAACAACATCATGCACTACACCATTCCTCACAGCAATGTACAGAGAGGTTGTCTATGAGGACAACAACAACATGCACTACACCATTCCTCACAGCAATGTACAGAGAGGTTGTCTATGAGGACAACAACAATATGCAGTACACCAATCCTCACAGCAATGTACAAAGAGGTTGTCTATGAGGACAACAACATGCACTACACCATTCCTCACAACACAACAACATGCAGTACACCATTCCTCACAGCAATGTACAGAGAGGTTGTCTATGAGGACAACAACAACATGCAGTACACCATTCCTCACAGCAATGTACAGAGAGGTTGTCTATGAGGACAACAACAACATGCACTACACCATTCCTCACAGCAATGTACAGAGAGGTTGTCTATGAGGACAACAACATCATGCACTACACCATTCCTCACAGCAATGTACAGAGAGGTTGTCTATGAGGACAACAACAACATGCACTACACCATTCCTCACAACACAACAACATGCAGTACACCATTCCTCACAACACAACAACATGCAGTACACCATTCCTCACAGCAATGTACAGAGAGGTTGTCTATGAGGACAACAACAACATGCACTACACCATTCCTCACAGCAATGTACAGAGAGGTTGTCTATGATGACAACAACAACATGCACTACACCATTCCTCACAGCAATGTACAGAGAGGTTGTCTATGAGGACAACACGCAACATGCACTACACCATTCCTCACAGCAATGTACAGAGAGGTTGTCTATGAGGACAACAGCAACATGCACTACACCATTCCTCACAGCAATGTACAGAGAGGTTGTCAATGAGGACAACAACAACATGCAGTACACCATTCCTCACAACACAACAACATGCAGTACACCATTCCTCACAGCAATTTACAGAGAGGTTGTCTATGAGAACAACAACAGCATACAGTACACCATTCCTCACAGCAATGTACAGAGAGGTTGTCTATGAGGACAACAACAACATGCAGTACACCATTCCTCACAACACAACAACATGCACTACACCATTCCTCACAGCAATGTACAGAGAGGTTGTCTATGAGGACAACAACAACATGCACTACACCATTCCTCACAGTAATGTACAGAGAGGTTGTCTATGAGGACAACAACAACATGCACTACACCATTCCTCACAGTAATGCACAGAGAGGTTGTCTATGAGGACAACAACAACATGCACTACACCATTCCTCACAGCAATGTACAGAGAGGTTGTCTATGAGGACAACAACAACATGCAGTACACCATTCCTCACAACACAACAACATGCAGTACACCATTCCTCACAGCAATGTACAGAGAGGTTGTCTATGAGGACAACAACAACATGCACTACACCATTCCTCACAGCAATGTACAGAGAGGTTGTCTATGAGGACAACAGCAACATGCACTACACCATTCCTCACAGCAATGTACAGAGAGGTTGCCTATGAGGACAACAGCAACATGCACTACACCATTCCTCACAGCAATGTACAGAGAGGTTGTCTATGAGGACAACAGCAACATGCACTACACCATTCCTCACAGCAATGTACAGAGAGGTTGTCTATGAGGACAACAACAACATGCACTACACCATTCCTCACAACACAACAACATGCAGTACACCATTCCTCACAGCAATGTACAGAGAGGTTGTCTATGAGGACAACAACAACATGCAGTACACCATTCCTCACAGCAATGTACAGAGAGGTTGTCTATGAGGACAACAACAACATGCACTACACCATTCCTCACAGCAATGTACAGAGAGGTTGTCTATGAGGACAACAACAACATGGACTACACCATTCCTCACAGCAATGTACAGAGAGATTGTCTATGAGGACAACAGCAACATGCACTACACCATTCCTCACAGCAATGTACAGAGAGGTTGTCTATGAGGACAACAACAACATGCAGTACACCATTCCTCACAGCAATGTACAGAGAGGTTGTCTATGAGGACAACAACAACATGCACTACACCATTCCTCACAGTAATTGTCACGGACAAAAATAGAAAACCGAATTTGTGGTCAGTCGCTGGCCAATTGGTTTGGACATAAGCTCCAACTCAAACATTCTAGGCGCCAGGTAGACGGGCCCATGTGTCGGGTCCAGCCAATTAAGCTTAGCGGAGAGGCTTCACGGAGACGGTACGGTCCAGCCAGACAGACTAAGTAGCTGACCGACGCCTCGATGTCTGGTCAAACGAGTCTCGACGCCCGGATCAGACTCATCCAGCCAATTTGGGCACAGCGAGGAGACTAATCCTAATCCTCTACGGAGACGATACGGTCCAGCCAGACGGACTAAGTAGCTGACCAACGTCTCAATAGGTCTGGGCCAGACTGATCCAGTTAATTTACAGCTGGGCCAGACATCGCCAGCTAAAGTAGGAAGGGAGAAGGTACTGTGTAGTGGGGGTGAGATCTAGCTAATTAATTAAATGACCATTGACCACCACAGAGAGCAAGGCTAGTGGATGTGACTTGACGAATTGAAGGTCCAATGGAATTAGAGGGAGGTAACTTCGGGTACAAGGCGGTAAAAATACTGACCAATGGTACTCACCCTTGGACACATGGGATGATAATAAGAAAGCGATGCGAGAGGAGAAGGGGAAGAACGAACAGAGACAGACAGAGAGGAAGAGGTTCTGGGTGTAAGCTCTGCAGGAGAGAAGAGCAGAGAGATGAGGGGAGGAGAGAAGAGAACCAAGTGGAGGCATTAGCACCAGATAAAGTCTGCAGAGGGAGGACTAAGAAGAGATGTTGAGTGAGAGAGAGAGTTGCTAACTGATGAAGAGAAAAAGAAAGAAAAGGAAAAGAAAAGAAAAGCAACCATGTCCATTTGATAGAGCAGACTAGGAGAGAGAGAGAGAGAGAGAGAGAGAGTGCAATGCGTTAATGCAGGAAGAAAGAAAGGAGAACAGATCGATGTTGATAGTCACTGTTCCATCTGAACCGGGGGTTCGACCTCATACCTGGCAGCGTCACTTCGTCAAGCAGAACCCACAGACCAACGCCAGTGCCAGCAGTCTAACCTGACCAGTGCCGGCAGTCCAACGCCAGTGCCAGCAGTCTAACCTGACCAGTGCCAGCAGTTGTGTCGTGCTTGTGAAAGTGACAGTGAAAAGAAACAAAGAAAGAAAAAAAAAGGAAAAGAAAAGACAGTGATTCGTGAATAGTTTAAGATCACCTGGCCAGGTAATGTAGAAATCTGTTTATACCCGGGTTAGTTAATGATGATTTAGATAAATGGTTTTGTGAAGTTCAAGGAAGGAGAGGATGTTTTATTTTGTTTGAGTCCATATGCATTGATGTTTCTTTCTATGATCATGTGTAGTAAAGTTATAGACTTTACTAGTGGTTTGATGTGACGAATGCATGATATATGAAT
Organism: Conus ventricosus; assembly: GCA_018398815.1. Taxonomy (NCBI): domain Eukaryota; kingdom Metazoa; phylum Mollusca; class Gastropoda; order Neogastropoda; family Conidae; genus Conus; species Conus ventricosus. The sequence continues at coordinate 1,442,979 of CM031605.1, forward strand.
GAGATTGTAAGCAAGCTGTGAGTGTGTTTGGGCTGTGCGCTAGTCCTTCCTCCACTGACATACCCCGAGGTTGACAGTAATGTACAGAGAGGTTGTCTATGAGGACAACAACAACATGCAGTACACCATTCCTCACAGCAATGTACAGAGAGGTTGTCTATGAGGACAGCAGCAACATGCACTACACCATTCCTCACAGCAATGTACAGAGAGGTTGTCTATGAGGACAACAACAACATGCACTACACCAATCCTCACAACACAACATGCAGTACACCATTCCTCACAGTAATGTACAGAGAGGTTGTCGATGAGGACAACAACAACATGCAGTACACCATTCCTCACAGCAATGTACAGAGAGGTTGTCTATGAGGACAACAACAACATGCACTACACCATTCCTCACAGCAATGTACAGAGAGGTTGTCTATGAGGACAACAGCAACATGCACTACACCAATCCTCACAACACAACAACATGCAGTACACCATTCCTCACAGCAATGTACAGAGAGGTTGTCTATGAGGACAACAACAACATGCAGTACACCATTCCTTACAGCAATTTACAGAGAGGTTGTCTATGAGGACAACAGCAACATGCACTACGCCATTCCTCACAGCAATGTACAGAGGGGTTGTCTATGAGGACAACAACAACATGCAGTACACCATTCCTCACAGCAATGTACAGAGAGGTTGTCTATGAGGACAACAACATGCAGTACACCATTCCTCACAGCAGTGTACAGAGAGGTTGTCTATGAGGACAACAACAACATGCACTACACCATTACCTTCAGCTAAATAGGTGTGGGAGGAATCTGGGATATGTACACAGTCACTTCAGCTATTTGGGGAAAAGCATAGCTGTGCAGGAATGGTGTTCTGTGACTGGTGGTCTCCCTGTTATTTCTGTCCTCTTTCCTAGATGTGGTGTACTGGACGGAACTGCGCTACGAGGAGCAGGGCCGCTATGTCGTCTGCTCCTTCAACACTAGCACCAGTTCCTATCAGGAGTGGACACCCAAAGACTTCAGCGCTCGAACCACCGTCCATGAGTATGGTGGGGGATCCTTCTGTGTGTACAATGGTGCCATCTACTTCTCTAACTTCTCCGATCAGGGATTGTATGTTCAGCGATCTCCGGAGAGTGCACCAGAACGGGTCTCTGAGTCGACCAAAAAATGGCGGTTTGCTGATGGTGTGGTCAGCTCCAAGGTATAGTGATATTTCAGATGTATGATGACAATAGATGTACTGAGAAAGAGATTCTTTTTTATGTGCACCAAAGATTTATACCAGTACTGGGTGATGGGAGGAAGTATGAATCTGTATGAAAGTATATATTGTAGTGCTTGTAGCTTCTTGAAAACTACACATCATTATGGTCAATGGGCTTGTCATGGATGTTGCTCAGCACACTGTTATGATTGTGTATGTCTGTGTCTGTGTCTGTGTGTCTGTGGCCTGTGTGTGTTGTGTGTGTGTGTGTGTGTGTGTGTGTGTGTGTGTGTGTGTGTGTGTGTGTGTGTGTGTGTGTGTAGTTAGTCATGTACATTGACATAAGATTAACCTATACTTCATAAACAACAACAAACAAACAAAATACTTCTTGTGACTCTTTGAGCCTGTAACTTTCTTTCTCCCATTAGGAAAAGAAAACCCACAAAAAGGAACACAGCATAAACATGACATGTGTCTACACTGGCAGGCAGGGGAGGAAAGGGGAACCCTGGGTAAAGCGGTGACCCACGTTCAGGATAAAGCCACAGACACTGAAGAGTTGTCAGGATTGAAAGTGGGTTCAAGGGATAGGGGAGGAGAGGAGGTGGAGGTAGTCGAGGGGAGGGGGTGGGTGGGAGGAAGTGCTAATGAGAAAGAAAACTGAAACATTATGAACTTAGCTGTGATTATTATGGTGTTGTGGCAGAGAAGGATGCTGTGCTGTAAGTCATCATGTTGCTGGAGATGGTGTGATCATCATGTTGATCTGGATGGTGGTGTAGGTGTTGTTGTCGATGTAGTGTTGTGGCAGAGACAGGTGCTGAGCCGGTGGATTGTTGTATTCATCTTGTAGATGAATGTGGTGATGAATGTGGTGATGTGACAGATGGGGGTGCTGTGCTGTGGATGTTGTGGATGGTGGTGTTTATGGTGTGGTGATGTGACAGATGGGGGTGTTGTTCTGTAGATGGTGGTGTTTATGGTGTGGTGATGTGACAGATGGGGGTGTTGTTCTGTAGATGGTGGTGTTTATGGTGTGGTGATGTGACAGATGGGGGTGTTGTGCTGTGGATGGTGGTGTTTATAGTGTGGTGATGTGACAGATGGGGGTGCTGTTCTGTGGAATGGTGTGGATGGTGGTGTTTATGGTGTGGTGATGTGACAGATGGGGGTGCTGTGCTGTGGAATGGTGTGGATGGTGGTGTTTATGGTGTGGTGATGTGACAGATGGGGGTGCTGTGCTGTGGAATGGTGTGGATGGTGGTGTTTATGGTGTGGTGATGTGACAGATGGGGGTGTTGTGCTGTGGATGGTGTGGATGGTGGTGTTTATGGGGTGGTGATGTGACAGATGGGGTGCTGTGCTGTTCTGTGGATGGTGGTGTTTATGGTGTGGTGATGTGACAGACGGGGGGGCTGTTCTGTGGAATGGTGTGGATGGTGGTGTTTATGGTGTGGTGATGTGACAGATGGGGTGCTGTTCTGTGGATGGCGTGGATGGTGGTGTTTATGGTGTGGTGATGTGACAGATGGGGGTGTTGTGCTGTGGATGGTGGTGTTTATGGTGTGGTGATGTGACAGATGGGGTGCTGTTCTGTGGATAGTGTGGATAGTGGTGTTTATGGTGTGGTGATGTGACAGATGGGGTGCTGTTCTGTGGAATGGTGTGGATGGTGGTGTTTATGGTGTGGTGATGTGACAGATGGGGGTGTTGTGCTGTGGATGGTGGTGTTTATGGTGTGGTGATGTGACAGATGGGGGTGCTGTGCTGTGGAATGGTGTGGATGGTGGTGTTTATGGTGTGGTGATGTGACAGACGGAGGTGCTGTGCTGTGGAATGGTGTGGATGGTGGTGTTTATGGTGTGGTGATGTGACAGATGGGGTGCTGTGCTGTTCTGTGGATGGTGGTGTTTATGGTGTGGTGATGTGACAGATGGAGGTGCTGTTCTGTGGATGGTGTGGATGGTGGTGTTTATGGTGTGGTGATGTGACAGATGGGGTGCTGTGCTGTTCTGTGGATGGTGGTGTTTATGGTGTGGTGATGTGACAGATGGGGGTGTTGTGCTGTGGATGGTGGTGTTTATGGTGTGGTGATGTGACAGATGGGTGCTGTGCTGTTCTGTGGATGGTGGTGTTTATGGTGTGGTGATGTGACAGATGGGGTGCTGTGCTGTGGAATGGTGTGGATGGTGGTGTTTATGGTGTGGTGATGTGACAGATGGGGTGTTGTTCTGTGGATGGTGGTGTTTATGGTGTGGTGATGTGACAGATGGGGGTGCTGTTCTGTGGAATGGTGTGGATGGTGGTGTTTATGGTGTGGTGATGTGACAGATGGGGTGCTGTTCTGTGGATAGTGTGGATAGGTGCATGTGGTGATGTGACAGATGGGGTGCTGTGTTGTTCTGTGGATGGTGGTGTTTATGGTGTGGTGATGTGACAGATGGGGTGCTGTGTTGTTCTGTGGATGGTGGTGTTTATGGTGTGGTGATGTGACAGATGGGGGTGCTGTGGATGGTGTGGATGGTGGTGTTTATGGTGTGATGATGTGACAGGTGTACTGTGGAATGGTGTGGATGGTGGTGTTTATGGTGTGGTGATGTGACAGATGGGTGTTATGCTGTGGATGGTGTGGATTGTCGTGTTTATGGTGTGGTGATGTGACATATGGGGTGTTATGCTGTGGATGGTGTGGATGGTCGTGTTTATGGTGTGGTGATGTGACATATGGGGGTGCTGTGCTGTGGATGGTGTGGATGGTGGTGTTTATGGTGTGGTGATGTGACATATGGGGTGTTATGCTGTGGAGGTTGTGGATAGTGGTGTTTATGGTGTGGTGATGTGACAGATGGGGGTGCTGTGCTGTGGATGGTGTGGATGGTGGTGTTTATGGTGTGGTGATGTGACAGATGGGGGTGCTGTGGATGGTGGTGTTTATGGTGTGGTGATGTGACAGATGGGGTGCTGTGCTGTGGATGGTGTGTTTATGGTGTGGTGATGTGACAGATGGAGTGCTGTGCTGTTCTGTGGATGGTGGTGTTTATGGTGTGGTGATGTGACAGATGGGGTGCTGTGCTGTTCTGTGGATGGTGGTGTTTATGGTGTGGTGATGTGACAGATGGGGGTGCTGTGCTGTGGAATGGTGTGGATGGTGGTGTTTATGGTGTGGTGATGTGAGAGATGGGGTGTTATGCTGTGGATGGTGTGGATGGTGGTGTTTATGGTGTGGTGATGTGACAGATGGGGTGTTATGCTGTGGATGCTGTGGATGGTGGTGTTTATGGTGTGGTGATGTGGTGGTGTGTGTTTATGGTGTAGTGGTGTGACAGACAGGAGTGCTGTACTGCGTGAGGGAGGACCATGAGGTGATGAAGGCAGGAGCCAAGGAGCCCCAGAACTGCATCGTGGCCATCCACCTCCACACCAAGGAACTGAACGTGCTGGTCAGTGGCCTCCCTTTCTTCACCTCGTTTCTCTTGTATCGGCCTGATGTGTGTGTGTGTGTGTGTGTGTGTGTGTGTGTGTGTGTGTGTGTGTGTGTTTGTGTGTGTGTGTGTGTAGTCTGTGTGTGTGTGTGTGTGTGTGTGTGTGTGTGTGTGTGTGTTGTGTGTGTGTTTGGAAAGTATGTAGAAAAATTGTTTCTGTAGAAAAAGAAGAAGAATGAAAACCAAGAGTTGGAGAGGGCTGGGTGTGTGGATGGAGGGGAAGGGGAGAAGAACAGTAGGGGTGGGGTTGAGGGTATTTCTCAAACAGTTCTCAAGGAGAGAAACAGGAGGGGTGGGGTTGAGGGGTATTTCTCAAACAGTTCTCAAGGAGAAGAACAGTAGGGGTGGGGTTGAGGGGTATTTCTCAAACAGTTCTCAAGGAGAGGAACAGGAGGGGTGGGGTTGAGGGGTATTTCTCAAACAGTTCTCATGGAGAGGAACAGTAGGGGTGGGGTTGAGGGGTATTTCTCAAACAGGTCTCATGGAGAGGAACAGTAGGGGTGGGTTGAGGGGTATTTCTCAAACAGTTCTCATGGAGAGGAACAGTAGGGGTGGGGTTGAGGGGTATTTCTCAAACAGTTCTCATGGAGAGGAACAGTAGGGGTGGGGTTGAGGGTATTTCTCAAACAGTTCTCATGGAGAGGAACAGTAGGGGTGGGGTTGAGGGGTATTTCTCAAACAGTTCTCATGGAGAGGAACAGTAGGGGTGGGGTTGAGGGTATTTCTCATCAAACAGTTCTCATGGAGAGGAACAGGAGGGGTGGGGTTGAGGGGTATTTCTCAAACAGTTCTCATGGAGAGGAACAGTAGGGGTGGGGTTGAGGGGTATTTCTCAAACAGTTCTCATGGAGAGGAACAGTAGGGGTGGGGTTGAGGGGTATTTCTCAAACAGTTCTCATGGAGAGGAACAGTAGGGGTGGGGTTGAGGGGTATTTCTCAAACAGTTCTCATGGAGAGGAACAGTAGGGGTGGGGTTGAGGGGTATTTCTCAAACAGTTCTCATTGAGAGGAACAGTAGGGGTGGGGTTGAGGGGTATTTCTCAAACAGTTCTCATGGAGAGGAACAGTAGGGGTGGGGTTGAGGGGTATTTCTCAAACAGTTCTCATTGAGAGGAACAGTAGGGGTGGGGTTGAGGGGTATTTCTCAAACAGTTCTCATGGAGAGGAACAGTAGGGGTGGGGTTGAGGGGTATTTCTCAAACAGTTCTCATTGAGAGGAACAGTAGGGGTGGGGTTGAGGGGTATTTCTCAAACAGTTCTCATTGAGAGGAACAGTAGGGGTGGGGTTGAGGGGTATTTCTCAAACAGTTCTCATGGAGAGGAACAGGAGGGGTGGGGTTGAGGGGTATTTCTCAAACAGTTCTCATGGAGAGGAACAGTAGGGGTGGGGTTGAGGGGTATTTCTCAAACAGTTCTCATGGAGAGGAACAGTAGGGGTGGGGTTGAGGGGTATTTCTCAAACAGTTCTCATGGAGAGGAACAGTAGGGGTGGGGTTGAGGGGTATTTCTCAAACAGTTCTCATTGAGAGGAACAGGAGGGGTGGGGTTGAGGGGTATTTCTCATCAAACAGTTCTCATGGAGAGGAACAGGAGGGGTGGGGTTGAGGGGTATTTCTCAAACAGTTCTCATGGAGAGGAACAGTAGGGGTGGGGTTGAGGGGTATTTCTCAAACAGTTCTCATGGAGAGGAACAGTAGGGGTGGGGTTGAGGGGTATTTCTCAAACAGTTCTCATGGAGAGGAACAGTAGGGGTGGGGTTGAGGGGTATTTCTCAAACAGTTCTCATGGAGAGGAACAGTAGGGGTGGGGTTGAGGGGTATTTCTCAAACAGTTCTCATTGAGAGGAACAGGAGGGGTGGGGTTGAGGGGTATTTCTCAAACAGTTCTCATGGAGAGGAACAGTAGGGGTGGGGTTGAGGGGTATTTCTCAAACAGTTCTCATTGAGAGGAACAGTAGGGTGGGGTTGAGGGGTATTTCTCAAACAGTTCTCATGGAGAGGAACAGGAGGGGTGGGGTTGAGGGGTATTTCTCAAACAGTTCTCATTGAGAGGAACAGGAGGGGTGGGGTTGAGGGGTATTTCTCAAACAGTTCTCATGGAGAGGAACAGTAGGGGTGGGGTTGAGGGGTATTTCTCAAACAGTTCTCATTGAGAGGAACAGTAGGGGTGGGGTTGAGGGGTATTTCTCAAACAGTTCTCATGGAGAGGAACAGGAGGGGTGGGGTTGAGGGGTATTTCTCACACAGTTCTCATGGAGAGGAATGGTAGGGGTGGGGTTGAGGGGTATTTCTCAAACAGTTCTCATGGAGGGAACAGGAGGGGTGGGGTTGAGGGGTATTTCTCAAACAGTTCTCATGGAGAGGAACAGTAGGGGTGGGGTTGAGGGGTATTTCTCAAACAGTTCTCATGGAGAGGAACAGTAGGGGTGGGGTTGAGGGGTATTTCTCAAACAGTTCTCATGGAGAGGAACAGTAGGGGTGGGGTTGAGGGGTATTTCTCAAACAGTTCTCATTGTCGGCTATGTGCATGCTGTTCTGATATGTTGATTACAGACATGCTGTTGTAATATGTTGATTACAGACATGCTGTTGTAATATGTTGATTATAGATATGCTGTTGTGATATATTGATTATAGATAAGATAAGATAAGATAATGTTGCTTATAGCCCAGCCGACCGCAAAGGGCCACATCAGGGCTGTCACCACGTTAAAATCAACTCACCAGTCATTAAAAAAAAAAAAAAAAAAAACCTTTCACACATCTCTTTAAATGACATCGTCTAGAAACGCACCAGAAACTTTGTTAAAAATCTTTCTTCCGTAAAATCTTAAATCGGATGAAAAATGTTAATCTCTCTCAAAAACTCAAGGATCACGTCAGGCGGGACATCCCTGAACAGGATCTTCATGGACTCCGCTGTAAAATGTTTGTGTCTCACATCGTGTAAGTCCCAACACTCTAAAAGAACATGTTTCATTGTGAGTGGCGCATGACATGGAATGCACCACGGAGCTTCTTCACTCTTTAAAAGGTAAGAATGGGTAAAATACGAATGGCCGGTGTGCAGCCGGCACAGAACCGTTTCCTCTTTACGACCACCCGACATAGATGGGAGGAAGTCCTTAAGGTTTGGACAGATCTGAAAGAGTTTGTTACTCGTCTGTGTGTTCCAATCCTCCTGCCAGAGGTCTCTCACATAATGTTAATTTTGGGTTTCACATCTGAGCAGGGGATATAAATGTTGGACAGTTTCTCTCTTGTGGCGTTCTTGGCTAAACGATCAACCATTTCGTTCCCGCCGATGCCAACATGACCAGGAACCCAAGCAAGAGTAATGTTGTAACCGTCCGCTTTCAACTTGCTAAAAAGTTAAAAGAAATGTAAAAGTTCTGGATGCTGAAGGTTGCGGCCAGCTATGGCCTCCAAAGCTGACAGCGAATCCGACAGAACCAGAAAGTCCCTCTTCGAAGAATGTGAGATTATCTTCAAAGCCAAAACCAGAGCAGTAAGTTCAGCAGAATAGACAGAAACTTCTGAATGAATATGTTCCAACAGTGTCTGAGAAGGAGCCCCAGGGCAATAGGCTGCACAGGCCACTCCATCTTCAGACTTGGAACCGTTAGTGAAAACTTTTTGACAGGATGGGAATTTGGAACAGAAGTCAGCATACAATGCCTTGTACGCCAGAGAGCTGGTAGACTCCTTGTGAAAAGCTGCAAGATCAAAACGAATCTCTGGTGTGAAAAAGGTCCACGGAGGTTGATCCGGAAACTTGGAAAAATCGGACACAACTCCTAGGTCTAGACCTGCATTCCGCACGTGAGGCTGCATACGAAGACCAAACGGCGGAATACATTTAGGGTTGTTTTCAAACTTACTTTGGAACGGAGGGTCAAAGACACAGTCATAGGCAGGGTTTTCTGGTTCTGAGAACAGTCGGATATAATAATTCAAAGACAGTTTCAGCCTGCGGTTGGACAGTGAAGGTTCACCAGCCTCTGCGTACAGGCTGTACACAGGGGTAGTGCGGAACGCTCCAAGACAGAGACGAAGCCCTTGATGGTGGATAGGGTCCAAGAGTTTGAGGTAAGACGATCTTGCAGAGCCGTACACAGCACAACCGTAGTCCAGTTTTGGAACGGACCAAGGCTCTGTAGAGGTGCAGCAAAGTTTCTTATCAGCGCCCCAGTCGGTGTGCGCTACGACCCGCAGAATATTCAGTGCTTTCTGGCAAGCAGTTTTGAGGTTTTTGATGTGGCTGAGAAAGTTAAGTTTCTGGTCAAAAATAACCCCTAGAAATTTGGCCTCTTTGACAGCTGGAATGGGAGATTTCCCGACTTGAAGTTCAGGATCTGTAAAAAACTGACGGAAATTATGGAAGTGAATACACTGTGTTTTTGTAGCAGAAAAGGTGAAACCGTTTTCATCCGCCCACTGATGGATTTTATCCACACAAAGCTGGAGCCTGCGCTGGACACTCGGGTACAGGCTTCCAGTTGCGTAGACAGCGAAATCATCCACAAACAATGAGCAGTCTGAACCCTGCTGAACTGATTTCACAATGTTGTTGATCTTAATACTAAAGAGGGCAGGAGACAGTATGCTCCCCTGTGGAACACCCAACTCCTGCTCGTGGACATCAGAGAGAGTGGTGCCAACCCGGACCTGAAACTGTCGTTCTGCCAAAAAATTTTGAATGAAAAGCGGAAGATGACCTCGAAAACCCAGATCATGGAGATCATGAAGTATCCCCGACTTCCAGGTAGTATCGTAGGCCTTCTCCAAGTCAAAGAAAATTGCCACTGCATGCTGTCTGTTCAAAAAGGCGTTCTGAAGGGTAGATTCCAGACGAATCAAATGGTCAACTGTAGTCCGAGGAAAAAGAAACACCCGAAGCGGGAGGAAGAGGTTCAGTTCACATGGTGCAGATGACCAGAGGTTTCTCCACAGTTTCGCACATGAGTCATAGCATTGACGTATTTCTCATCAATTACAGATCTTCAGTTGGTGCAAGCTATGGGGCGAGTATTGTGGAATAGAACAGATCATTTTCCCAGTGTTGGGATTTGGGAATTAAATGAGGCTTTTTCGCCAAGATGTGAAAGAAACAGTAGTAACTGGAGTTGTATACTTCCATGTG
>CM031605.1:1454086-1481586 GCA_018398815.1 Conus ventricosus
TTTCAGTATTAGCTCTGAGCAGTGCATCCTGTGATGACCTTGATGTAAGGAGTACTCTGGCATTCGCTGTGGTGAGGTCAGAGGATCACTTCAGACTCAGCATTGTCCCTGACCAGTTCTTCCTCTATATACAGACATGGAAGCAGCCGACATTATCTACATTGCTTTAGTCTTGACCAGTGCTGTTGTTTGCTTTAGTCTTGACCAGTGCTGTTGTTTGCTTTAGTCTTGACCAGTGCTGTTGTTTCTTTTGCTGCTGTTATTTTTTTTACCCATGTATTTCAGTTGATGGGAAGAATTGTTTACCGAATATATTTTTTGGTAGAGATAGTAATCACTGTATAAAATGTACACACAGATTATTGCCCTTGTTTACTGATGACCTTATCAACATGACTCATATCCACAGTTCATGTCCTCTGCAGTTCGTTTTCAGAGACTGCCTTTGGCTGGCATCACTTCAGAGTTAGAAGATCTACATATGATGGCATTGATCACTGAATGGTTCAGAACAGTCTCCATAGCCTGGCCTCCCTACAGTTTTAGATGGGAGATCTACAGTAACAAGATCAGTCACTGAATATTTCAAAACAGTCATGAAAGACTGACTTCCCTACAGTCTTAGATGGGAGATCTACCATTGTTAGATCAGTCACTGAATATTTCAAAACAGTCATGAAAGACTGGCCTCCCTACGGCCTTAGATGGGAGATCTACCATTGTGAGATCAGTCACTGAATATTTCAAAAAAGAGCTATGAAAGACTGGTCACTCTTCAGTGCTCTACAGGAGATCATCAAAGACATTGGTCACTGAACGTTTGAACCCAGTGGCAGAAAGTTCTGATGATGCTGAATGCAGATCATCTGAAGGGAACCAGTTCCATTGAGGACAAGAAAGAGCACGCATACCAGCTTTCTTTAAAAAATTTTTTAAAAGTTTGATGCGAAATCTTCCAGCAGTGGAGAGCGCTGCCGGATGAAGGGACGCCAGACGAACATTCCAGACCTGTCACCTCTCCTCCCATGGTACACATGACCTGTCACCTCTCCTCCCATGGTACACATGACCTGTCACCTCTCCTCCCATGGTACACATGACCTGTCACCTCTCCTCCCATGGTACACATGACCTGTCACCTCTCCTCCCATGGTACACATGACCTGTCACCTCTCCTCCCATGGTACACATGACCTTTCACCTCTCCTCCCATGGTACACATGACCTGTCACCTCTCTCCCATGGTACACATGACCTTTCACCTCTCCTCCCATGGTACACATGACCTTTCACCTCTCCTCCCATGGTACACATGACCTGTCACCTCTCCTCCCATGGTACACATGACCTTTCACCTCTCCTCCCATGGTACACATGACCTTTCACCTCTCCTCCCATGGTACACATGACCTGTCACCTCTCCTCCCATGGTACACATGACCTGTCACCTCTCCTCCCATGGTACACATGACCTTTCACCTCTCCTCCCATGGTACACATGACCTTTCACCTCTCCTCCCATGGTACACATGACCTGTCACCTCTCCTCCCATGGTACACATGACCTGTCACCTCTCCTCCCATGGTACACATGACCTTTCACCTCTCCTCCCATGGTACACATGACCTGTCACCTCTCCTCCCATGGTACAGATGACCTTTCACCTCTCCTCCCATGGTACAGATGCTTTATGCTAAACCTCTGTGTGTTGTCATGGAATAAATAATCAGAAATTACGGGTCCCTTTTTGTCACTGGGTTGATCGCTTTCCTGAATTTTGCTTTGATGTTGATGTGCCATCAGATCGTCAGATGTGTCCAGTATGTGTGCATTCCAAAAATGAAAAGAAGCTCACAAAAGGAGATCATCAGGTTTCAACACCAAAGAGACAAGTGAAGACCTTTGTACTGTGCTGGTTGTATCATGGCTGTGTGCTGTGCATTGTGATGCCTGATGTGTGCGACATCTGAAATTATGTCAAAAATTCACTTCATTGTTTTGCACTGTGTGTTAAACTGTTGTGTCTTTGCTCTCTGTTTTGCGTGTTTACTTGTGTTTTGTCTTATTTTCACTCACCCTGCAGTCTGATTGAGTCTTCAGTGTGCATGCATGGATGTGGTGACATCCATGTTAAGAAATGTATTTCAAATGGATGTGTGGTGGGTTTAGGGTGATTCTGATGGCCTGACTGACAAGAACGAGGAGTGAAAAGCCAAGACATGATTATAAATGAGATCACAGGCAGGAAATGGGGAACCACATCCACAAAAAAAAAAAAAAAGATTCACTGGATTGTGCAGAGGACTGAAGTTAAAGTCTGGAACTAAATGAGGTGGAAAATATCCAATCATGTTGACAGTCCTGTGTGGTGACATTGGAAGTTTTCGCTCTGAGAAGAAGGTAATGACAAACGTCCTGGGTTGGCCATTGTAGAAGCTTCTAACTTTTGCTGCCATGTTCTTAGTTATGCTACTCAAGAGAAGTGTAGTTGATGTATGGTCTGGAAATGTGTATTACCCATGTATCTATTTTTGCATTTTTAAAAAATTTATGCTTTGTATGTTAAAGGGATGAACTTACACTTATAATAAAGACTTTCCCTCTTTTCAAAGAACTTGTTTTTTTCTAGAACATTTTGGGCATTGTGTTTGAAATGGCTGAGAACTTAACACCTTGACTCTGAAGTGCCCGGTTGTCAGGCTTTGTTGAGTTGTTGGATGAAAGTAATAACTGAAATTCATGATGGTTATGCTCATTGAACTGATCTAAACACTCTCAGGTGTTTATTGTCAACAAAGCTGATGGTTATGCTCATTGAACTGATCTAAGCACTCTCAGGTGTTTACTGTGAACAAAGCAGATGGTTATGCTCATTGAACTGATCTAAGCACTCTCAGGTGTTTACTTGTCAACAAAGCTGATGGTTATGCTCATTGAACTGATCTAAACACTCTCAGGTGTTTACTGGCAACAAAGCTGATGGTTATGCTCATTGAACTGATCTAAACACTCTCAGGTGTTTACTGCCAACAAAGCTGATGGTTATGCTCATTGAACTGATCTAAACACTCTCAGGTGTTTACTGCCAACAAAGCTGATGGTTATGCTCATTGAACTGATCTAAACACTCTCAGGTGTTTACTGCCAACAAAGCTGATGTTATGCTCATTGAACTGATCTAAACACTCTCAGGTGTTTACTGCCAACAAAGCTGATGGTTATGCTCATTGAACTGATCTAAACACTCTCAGGTGTTTACTGCCAACAAGCTGATGGTTATGCTCATGAACTGATCTAAACACTCTCAGGTGTTTACTGCCAACAAAGCTGATGGTTATGCTCATTGAACTGATCTAAACACTCTCAGGTGTTTACTGCCAACAAAGCTGATGGTTATGCTCATTGAACTGATCTAAACACTCTCAGGTGTTTACTGCCAACAAAGCTGATGGTTATGCTCATTGAACTGATCTAACAACTCTCAGGTGTTTACTGTCAACAAAGCTGATGGTTATGCTCATTGAACTGATCTAAGCACTCTCAGGTGTTTATTCAACAATGCTGATGGTTATGCTCATTGAACTGATCTAAGCACTCTCAGGTGTTTATTGTCAACAAAGCTGATGGTTATGCTCATTGAACTGATCTAAACACTCTCAGGTGTTTATTGTCAACAAGCTGATGGTTATGCTCATTGAACTGATCTAAACACTCTCAGGTGTTTATTGTCAACAAAGCTGATGGTTATGCTCATTGAACTGATCTAAAGCACTCTCAGGTGTTTATTGTCAACAAAGCTGATGGTTATGCTCATTGAACTGATCTAAACACTCTCAGGTGTTTATTGTCAACAAAGCTGATGGTTATGCTCATTGAACTGATCTAAGCACTCTCAGGTGTTTATTGTCAACAAAGCTGATGGTTATGCTCATTGAACTGATCTAAACACTCTCAGGTGTTTATTGTCAACAAAGCTGATGGTTATGCTCATGGAACTGATCTAACACTCTCAGGTGTTTATGTCAACAAAGCTGATGGTTATGCTCATGGAACTGATCTAAGCACTCTCAGGTGTTTATTGTCAGCAAAGCTGATGGTTATGCTCATGGAACTGATCTAAGCACTCTCAGTGTTTATTGTCAACAAAGCTGATGGTTATGCTCATGGAACTGATCTAAGCACTCTCAGGTGTTTATTGTCAGCAAAGCTGATGGTTATGCTCATTGAACTGATCTAAGCACTCTCAGTGTTTATTGTCAACAAAGCTGATGGTTATGCTCATTGGAACTGATCTAAGCACTCTCAGTGTTTATTGTCAACAAAGCTGATGGTTATGCTCATTGAACTGATCTAAGCACTCTCAGGTGTTTATTGTCAACAAAGCTGATGGTTATGCTCATTGAACTGATCTAAGCACTCTCAGGTGTTTATTGTCAACAAAGCTGATGGTTATGCTCATTGAACTGATCTAAACACTCTCAGGTGTTTACTGTCAACAAAGCTGATGGTTATGCTCATTGAACTGATCTAAACACTCTCAGGTGTTTACTGCAACAAAGCTGATGGTTATGCTCATTGAACTGATCTAAACACTCTCAGGTGTTTTACCTGCAGCAAAGCTGATGGTTATGCTCATTGAACTGATCTAAACACTCTCAGGTGTTTACTGCCAACAAAGCTGATGGTTATGCTCATTGAACTGATCTAAACACTCTCAGGTGTTTATTGTCAACAAAGCTGATGGTTATGCTCATTGAACTGATCTAAACACTCTCAGGTGTTTATTGCAACAAAGCTGATGGTTATGCTCATTGAACTGATCTAAACACTCTCAGGTGTTTATCTGCCAACAAAGCTGATGGTTATGCTCATTGAACTGATCTAAACACTCTCAGGTGTTTACTGCCAACAAAGCTGATGTTATGCTCATTGAACTGATCTAAACACTCTCAGGTGTTTACTGCCAACAAAGCTGATGGTTATGCTCATTGAAACTGATCTAAACACTCTCAGGTGTTTACTGCCAACAAAGCTGATGGTTATGCTCATGAACTGATCTAAACACTCTCAGGTGTTTACTGCCAACAAAGCTGATGGTTATGCTCATTGAACTGATCTAAACACTCTCAGGTGTTTACTGCCAACAAAGCTGATGGTTATGCTCATTGAACTGATCTAAACACTCTCAGGTGTTTATTGTCAACAAAGCTGATGGTTATGCTCATTGAACTGATCTAAACACTCTCAGGTGTTTATTGTCCAACAAAGCTGATGGTTATGCTCATTGAACTGATCTAAACACTCTCAGGTGTTTATTGTCAACAAAGCTGATGGTTATGCTCATTGAACTGATCTAAACACTCTCAGGTGTTTATTGTCAACAAAGCTGATGGTTATGCTCATTGAACTGATCTAAACACTCTCAGGTGTTTATTGTCAACAAAGCGATGGTTATGCTCATTGAACTGATCTAAACACTCTCAGTGTTTATTGTCACAAAGCTGATGGTTATGCTCATTGAACTGATCTAAACACTCTCAGGTGTTTATTGTCAACAAAGCTGTCAACTCTTGTCCCTAGTGTGCTCCTTTGATTCAAGGGTGCTGAGGTAGAATGTTCAGCATGTTTTGACCATAAGTCCCCCCCCCCCCCCCCCCCCAGTCCACTCCAAACTGCCTTAAGTACTATATGCACTATCTGCTATTGCTGTGAAGATGAGAATTGTTCATCAGGAATGCAACTATTTCAACGAGGAACACTGTGTTCCGATATAATGGTTTCTTTCTGTAACCTGTCAGGTATCACATAAGGAGTTCTGGCTTTGCAGCAACATTTGGACAGGCACCCTTGCCTGTTTGCAAGGACGCGAGTCCCATGGATGCACATTATATTCAATGAAACACCATGTAAAATTATGCTTCAGGCATCAGTGGATCCTTTGAAATAACACAGCAGCAGTCACTCCAAACAACTGTGTAAAATTCTGCAGTCCACATGACCACAGAATATCAACAATTGCTGCCGGAGAGTGCAAATCATTCAAAGGGTTTACTCTGTCAGCATATAATCAAAGGAGGCACTGTTTGTGCTTGACGCAGCAAACATAAACGCAGTACAGGAAGGTTTCACGTCTCTCCTGTCTCTGTGTGTCATGTTCCAGAATATCTTAGAGCAGGAAGGTTTCACGTCTCTCCTGTCTCGTGTGTGTCATGTCCAGGATATCTTAGAGCAGGAAGGTTTCACGTCTCTCCTGTCTCTGTGTCATGTTTCAGAATATCTTAGAGCAGAAGTGTTTCACTCTCAAATGTCTCTGTGTGTGTCATGTTCCAGGATATCTTAGAGCAGGAAGGTTTCACGTCTCTCCTGTCTCTGTGTGTGTCATGTTCCAGGATATCTTAGAGCAGGAAGGTTTCACGTCTCTCCTGTCTCTGTGTGTGTCATGTTCCAGATATCTTAGAGCAGGAAGGTTTCACGTCTCTCCTGTCTCTGTGTGTGTCATGTTTCAGGATATCTTAGAGCAGGAATGTTTCACGTCTCTCCTGTCTCTGTGTGTGTCATGTTCCAGGATATCTTAGAGCAGGAAGGTTTCACGTCTCTCCTGTCTCTGTGTCATGTTCCACGATATTTTAGAGCAGGAATGTTTCACGTCTCTCCTGTCTCTGTGTGTGTCATGTTCCAGATATCTTAGAGCAGGAAGGTTTCACATCTCTCCTGTCTCTGTGTGTGTCATGTTCCAGGATATCTTAGAGCAGGAAGGTTTCACGTCTTTCCTGTCTCTGTGTGTGTCATGTTCCAGGATATCTTAGAGCAGGAAGGTTTCACGTCTCTCCTGTCTCGTTGTGTGTCATTTCCAGGATATCTTAGAGCAGGAAGGTTTCACGTCTCTCCTGTCTCTGTGTGTGTCATGTTCCAGGATATCTTAGAGCAGGAAGGTTTCACGTCTCTCCTGTCTCTCTGTGTGTCATGTTTTTCCAGGATATGTTAGAGCAGGAAGTTTCACGTGTCTCCTGTCTCTGTGTGAGTTGTTGTTGTTGTTGTTGTCGTACCCTGGCTAAAAGACTCCAGGGATCATCCGAACAGCCGAAGTATTTGAACACTATGGCACAAATGCATCAGCTGGGATGAGAACATTACGTGTGTGACCGTTTTGATTACCCCGCCACATGGGCAGCCACACTCCGACTTCGGGGGATTTGGGAGACTGATAATGTTATGCTAGGAGCTTGTCACGACTGAAGACAATCCCCACATAACTATGCAGAGCATAACAACATTTTGATGTAGCCTTGGTGTTCTGGCCTATGTCAATTGGTCTGACACAGCCTTAAGTCTGTGTGAGTCATTTCCAGATATCGGAAAGCAGGAAGGTTTCACGTCTCAAATGTCAATGTGTGTGTCATGTTGTTCCAGGATATCTTGAAGCAGGAAGGTTTCACGTTTCTCCTGTCTCTGTGTGTGTCATTTTCAAGATATCTTAGAGCAGGAATGGTTTCACGTTTCTCCTGTCACTGTCTGTGTCATGTTCCAGGATATCAGAAAGCAGGAAGGTTTCACGTCTCAAATGTCTATGTGTGCCATGCTCCAGGATATCTTAGAGCAGGAAGGTTTCATGTCTCTCCTGTCTCTGTTTGTGTCATGTTCCAGAATATCTTAGAGCAGGAAGGTTTCATCATCTCCTCTGTGTCATGCTCCAGGATATCTTAGAGCAGGAAGGTTTCACGTTCTCTCCTGTCTCTCTGTGTGTCATGTTTGTCCACGATATCTTAGAGCAGGAATGTTTCACGTCTCTCCTGTCTCTGTGTGTGTCATGTTCCAGGATATCTTAGAGCAGAAGGTTTCACATCTCTCCTGTCTGTGTGTGTCATGTTCCAGGATATCTTAGAGCAGGAAGGTTTCACGTCTCTCCTGTCTCTGTGTGTGCCATGCTCCAGATATCTTAGAGCAGAAGGTTTCACGTCTCTCCTGTCTCTGTGTGTGTCATGTTCCAGGATATCTTAGAGCAGGAAGGTTTCACGTCTCTCCTGTTTCTATGTGTGCCATGCTCCAGGATATCTTAGAGCAGGAAGGTTTCATGTCTCTCCTCTCACTGTGTGTGTCATGTTCCAGGATATCTTAGAGCAGGAAGGTTTCACGTCTCTCCTGTCTCTGTGTGTGTCATTTCCAGGATATCTTAGAGCAGGAAGGTTTCATGTCTCTCCTGTCTCTGTGTGTGCCATGCTCCAGGATATCTTAGAGGAGGAAGGTTTCATCTCTCTCCTCTCACTGTGTGTGTCATGTTCCAGGATATTTTAGAGCAGGAAGGTTTCACGTCTCTCCTGTCTCTGCGGGTGTCATGTTCCAGGATATCTTAGAGCAGGAAGGTTTCACGTCTCTCCTGTCTCTGTGTCATGTTCCAGAATATCTTAGAGCAGGAAGGTTTCACGTCTCAAATGTCTCTGTGTGTGTCATGTTCCAGGATATCTTAGAGCAGGAAGGTTTCACGTCTCTCCTGTCTCTGTGTGTGCATGTTCCAGGATATCTTAGAGCAGGAAGGTTTCACGTCTCTCCTGTCTCTGTGTGTGTCATGTTCCAGGATATCTTAGAGCAGGAAGGTTTCACGTCTCTCCTGTCTCTGTGTCATGTTCCACGATATTTTAGAGCAGGAATGTTTCACGTCTCTCCTGTCTCTGTGTGTGTCATGTTCCAGGATATCTTAGAGCAGGAAGGTTTCACGTCTCTCCTGTCTCTGTGCGTGTCATGTTCCAGGATATCTTAGAGCAGGAAGGTTTCACGTCTCTCCTGTCTCTGTGTGTGTCATGTTCCAGGATATCTTAGAGCAGGAAGGTTTCACGTCTCTCCTGTCTCGTTGTGTGTCATTTTCCAGGATATCTTAGAGCAGGAAGGTTTCACGTCTCTCCTGTCTCTGTGTGTGTCATGTACCAGGATATCTTAGAGGCAGGAAGGTTTTCACGTCTCTCCTGTCTCTGTGTGTGTCATGTTCCAGGATATCTTAGAGCAGGAAGGTTTCACGTCTCTCCTGTCTCTCTGTGTGTCATGTTTTTCCAGGATATGTTAGAGCAGGAAGGTTTCACGTGTCTCCTGTCTCTGTGTGAGTCATTTCCAGGATATCGGAAAGCAGGAAGGTTTCACGTCTCAAATGTCAATGTGTGTGTCATGTTGTTCCAGGATATCTTGAAGCAGGAAGGTTTCACGTTTCTCCTGTCTCTGTGTGTGTCATTTTCAGGATATCTTAGAGCAGGAATGTTTCACGTTTCTCCTGTCACTGTCTGTGTCATGTTCCAGGATATCTTAGAGCAGGAAGGTTTCACGTCTCAAAGTCTATGTGTGCCATGCTCCAGGATATCTTAGAGCAGGAAGGTTTCATGTCTCTCCTGTCTCTGTTTGTGTCATGTTCCAGAATATCTTAGAGCAGGAAGGTTTCATCTCTCTCCTCTGTGTCATGCTCCAGGAATCTTAGAGCAGGAAGGTTTCACGTCTCTCCAGTCTCTCTGTGTGTCATATTTGTCCACGATATCTTAGAGCAGGAATGTTTCACTCTCTCCTGTCTCTGTGTGTGTCATGTTCCAGGATATCTTAGAGCAGGAAGGTTTCACATCTCTCCTGTCTCTGTGTGTGTCATGTTCCAGGATATCTTAGAGCAGGAAGGTTTCACGTCTCTCCTGTCTCTGTGTGTGCCATGCTCCAGGATATCTTAGAGGCAGGAAGGTTTCACGTCTCTCCTGTCTCTGTGTGTGTCATGTTCCAGGATATCTTAGAGCAGGAAGGTTTCACGTCTCCCCTGTTTCTATGTGTGCCATGCTCCAGGATATCTTAGAGCAGGAAGGTTTCATGTCTCTCCTCTCACTGTGTGTGTCATGTTCCAGGATATCTTAGAGCAGGAAGGTTTCACGTTCTCTCCTGTCTCTGTGTGTGTCATTTCCAGGATATCTAGAGCAGGAAGGTTTCATGTCTCTCCTGTCTCTGTGTGTGCCATGCTCCAGGATATCTTAGAGCAGGAAGGTTTCATCTCTCTCCTCTCACTGTGTGTGTCATGTTCCAGGATATTTTAGAGCAGGAAGGTTTCACGTCTCTCCTGTCTCTGCGGGTGTCATGTTCCAGGATATCTTAGAGCAGGAAGGTTTCACGTCTCTCCTGTCTGTGTGTGTCATGTTTCAGGATATCTTAGAGCAGGAAGGTTTCACATCTCTCCTGTCTGTGTGTGTCATGTTTCAGGATATCTTAGAGCAGGAAGGTTTCACGTCTCTCCTGTCTCTGTGTGTGTCATGTTCCAGGATATCTTAGAGCAGGAAGGTTTCACGTCTGTCCTGTCTGTCTGTGTGTCATTTCCAGGATATCAGAAAGCAGGAAGGTTTCACGTCTCAAATGTCTCTGTGTGTGTCATGTTGTTCCAGATATCTTGGAGCAGGAAGGTTTTCACGTGTCTCCTGTCTCTGTGTGTGTCATTTCCAGGATATCTTGGAGCAGGAAGGTTTCACGTCTCTCCTGTCTCTGTGTGTGTAATGTTCCAGGATATCTTAGAGCAGGAAGGTTTCATGTCTCAAATGTCTCTATGTGTGCCATGCTCCAGGATATCTTAGAGCAGGAAGGTTTCACGTCTCTCCTGTCTCTGTGTGTGTCATGTTTTTCCACGATATCTTAGAGCAGGAAGGTTTCACGTCTCTCCTGTCACTGTGTGTGTCATGTTCCAGATATCTTAGAGCAGAAGGTTTCATGTCTCTCCTGTCTGTGGTGTGCCATGCTCCAGGATACCTTAGAGCAGGAAGGTTTCATGTCTCTCCTGTCTCTGTGTGTGTCATTTCCCGATATCTTAGAGCAGGAAGGTTTCATGTCCTCTCCTGTCTCTGTGTGTGTGATTTCCAGGATATCTTAGAGCAGGAAGGTTTCACGTCTCTCCCGTCTCTGTGTGTGTCATGTGTTCCAGGATATCTTAGAGCACGAAGGTTCACGTCTCTCCTGTCTCTGTGTGTGTCATTTCCAGGATATCTTACCATGAAGGTTTCATGTCTCTCTGTCACTGTGTGTCGTGGATGGAAATTAAGCAATCCATGCACAGCTACAGACTCCCCTGCACACACTTGCACACTCACAGACTTAACACCAGCTAAAAAAAAAGCAACTGTTGAAAAATTCTCTTTTTAATACCTGCTTTTCTTTTTTGTTTTCTTTTACTTTTTTAGAAAAATGGTGATGCATGTTTTTGGTTTCAGAATCATACAGCTGTGATCATCCTGCCAGGGACACACATCCTGATAGAGGGACACATCGTCACATGGACATGCACATTCTACCAGGGACACACACACCACATCCTGCCAGGACACACATCCTGATAGAGGGACACATCGTCACAAGGACATGCACATTCTACCAGGGACACACACACACATCCTGCCAGGGACACACATCCTGATAGAGGGACACATCGTCACATGGACATGCACATTCTACCAGGGACACACACACACATCCTGCCAGGGACACGCATCCTGATAGAGGACACATCGTCACAAGGACATGCACATTCTACCAGGGACACACACACACATCCTGCCAGGACACACATCCTGATAGAGGGACACATCGTCACATGGACATGCACATTCTACCAGGACACGCACGCACACACATCCTGCCAGGGACACACATCCTGATAGAGGGACACATCATCACATGGACATACACATTCTACCAGGGACACACACACACATCCTGCCAGGGACACACATCCTGATAGAGGGGCACATCGTCGCATGGACATGCACATTCTACCAGGGACACACACACACACACATCCTGACAGGGACACACATCCTGATAGAGGGACACATCGTCACATGGACATGCACATTCTGCCAGGGACACACACACACATCCTGCCAGGGACAAACATCCTGATAGAGGGACACATCGTCACAAGGACATGCACATTCTACCAGGGACACACACATCCTGACAGGGACACACATCCTGATAGAGGGACACATCGTCACATGGACATGCACATTCTACCAGGGACACACACACACATCCTGACAGGGACACACATCCTGATAGAGGGACACATCGTCACATGGACATGCACATTCTACCAGGGACACACACACACATCCTGACAGGGACACACGTCCTGATAGAGGGACACATTGTCACATGGACATGCACATTCTGCCAGGGACACACACACATGCTGACAGGGACACACATCTTGCTTATTCTGCCAGGGACACACACACACACATCCTGCCAGTGACACACATCCTGATAGAGGGACACATCGTCACATGGACATGCACACTCTGCCAGGGACACGCACACATCCTGACAGGGACACACACATTGTGACAGGGACAGACACGTTCTGATAGGGACACGCACACCCTGACAGGAACACACACATCTTGATAGGGGACACACATCCTGACAGGGACACACACACACACCCTGACAGGGACACACACACATCCTGATAGGGACACACACATCCTGATAGGGGGACACACACCCTGACCAGGACACACACACAGGGACACACACACATCCTGATAGGGACACACACATCCTGATAGGGACACACACATCCTGACAGGGACACACACACCCTGTCAGGGACACACACACACCCTGACAGGGACACACACACACACCCTGAAAGGGACACGCACACACACACCCTGAAAGGGACACACACACATCCTGACGGGGACACACACATTGTGACAGGGACACACACATCCTGACAGGGACACACACAGATGCTGACAGGGACATACACTCATCCTGACAGGGACACACACAGATGCTGACAAGGACATACACTCATCCTGACAGGGACACACACAGATGCTGACAGGCACATACACACATCCTGACAGGGACACACACAGATGCTGACAGGGACATACACATCGTGACAGGGACACACACACATCCTGACAAGGACACACACAGATGCTGACAGGGACATACACACATCCTGACAGGGACACACACAGATGCTGACAGGCATATACTCATCCTGACAGGGACACACACAGATGCTAACAGGGACATACACATCGTGACAGGGACACACACACATCGTGACAGGGACACACACATCGTGACAGGTACACACACATCCTGACAGGGACACACACATCCTGACAGGGACACGCACAGATGCTGACAGGCACATACACTCATCCTGACAGGGACACACGCATTCTCACAGGAACACCCCCCCCCCCCATCCTGACAAGGATACACACATTCTCACAGGAACACACCCCCATCCTGACAAGGATACACACATTCTCACAGGAACACACCCCCATCCTGACAAGGATACACATATCGTGACGGGGACACACACACACATCCTGATATGAACATGCACACACGCTGACAGGGACGCACACCTTGACAGGAACACACACATCCAGATGGGGACACACACATCCTGACAGGGATACACATCCTGACAGGGACACACACACATACTGACAGGGACACACACACACATACTGACAGGGACAGACATACACACAATTTGACAGGGACAGGCATACACACAATTTGACACATACAATTTGACAGGGACACACACACAATGTGACATGCACACAATTTGACAGGGACAGACATACACACAATTTACATACAATTTGACAGGGACACACACACACACACACACACACACACACAATTTGACAGGGACATGCATACAATTTGACAAGGATACACATCCATAGTAATTTGACAGGGACACGCATACACAATTTGACAGGGACACACACAATTTGACAGGGACAAACATACAATTTGACAGGGACACGCATGCCCTGACGTTTACTCCAGAGACACAGCTCCAACACGTTAACAGACAGGCCAATCTTGGCCAATGAATCTGCAGCAGATGGAATATTTTTTAACAGCTTCACAGCAGAGCAGTCACACAATAACATGACCCCCTTCCCACCAAAAAAAATCTTCAATACAATGAATAATTTGTATGATAAAATAAAAGATAACTCATACAATAAAATGGTAACATATGACAAAATGATAACTGATGCAGCTCTTTCCTGAGACGATCCTCTCCACCTTGTCTTAAGTCACACAGTCCTCACAGCCTGCACACAGGGACAGCACAATGCAGACACACTATTGTACAGCATGTCCTCACAGCGTTGTACAGCATGTCCTCACAGTGTTGTACAGCATGTCCTCACAGCGTTGTACAGCATGTCCTCACAGTGTTGTACAGTATGTCCTCAGTCACACAGTCCTCACAGCCTGCACACAGGGACAGCACAATGCAGACACACTATTGTACATGTCCTCACAGTGTTGTACAGCATGTCCTCACAGTGTTGTACAGCATGTCCTCACAGTGTTGTACAGCATGTCTTAAGTCACACAGTCCTCACAGCCTGCACACAGGGACAGCACAATGCAGACACACTATTGTACAGCATGTCCTCACAGCGTTGTACAGCATGTCCTCACAGTGTTGTACAGCATGTCCTCACAGTGTTGTACAGCATGTCCTCACAGTGTTGTACAGCATGTCTTAAGTCACACAGTCCTCACAGCCTGCACACAGGGACAGCACAATGCAGACACACTATTGTACATGTCCTCACAGTGTTGTACAGCATGTCCTCGCAGTGTTGTACAGCATGTCCTCACAGCGTTGTACAGCATGTCCTCACAGTGTTGTACAGCATGTCCTCACAGTGTTGGTCAGTATGTCCTCAGTCACACAGTCCTCACAGCCTGCATACAGGGACAGCAGAATGCAGACACACTATTGTACAACATGTCCTCACAGTGTTGTACAGCATGTCCTCACAGTGTTGTACAGCATGTCCTCACAGTGTTGTACAGCGTGTCCTCACAGTGTTGTACAGCGTGTCCTCACAGTGTTGTACATGTCCTCAGTGATGTACAGCATGTCCTCACAGTATTGTACAGCATGTCCTCACAACACGGTGCAGACACAGTAGAGTTTGATCATGGTCAGTGAAGATGTCAAGCAGCTTAACCATTGGCTTCTTCTCCACACGTATCCACAGTGTGTATGTATTTCCCTTACATTTGTATAATCTACATATATAACATACATTCAAACAGCACATGTCTAACATACATTTGTACTATCTGCATGTTTCTAACGTACATCCATACAGTCTATTTCTAACATACATTGGTTTCATCTACACACATGCATTTATGATGCGTTTGTAGAGTCTGTGGCTATCTATTATCAGGTTTCTGAGTGAAGGACGTGATTCCGATCACTTCATAATGCTCCAGCCATTCCCTTCTCTCTGTGATGCACAGCACCAGAGACTGGCTCTGTTCATCTACAACGTGTCGCTCAACTCTCACTGCAGAAACAGCGGCCACCTTTTGGAAACAATCACCCGACTTGTGCCTGAAGAATGTTGGCGCCAAATGTCAAGGCTGATGTGTCAGCTATTTCGTCAAATGCAATGTGTGTCTGGCAATGCGCTCTTGTGTGCTTTTGTTGAAGCTAGAGAGACTTTTCCTACAGTGTACTGTGAGAAGAGTGCAGTGTCTGACCTCTGGTTTTCCCCACACTGGCAACGTTCACCAGCCTTCTTCATGCATTGGATGACATGTGTGACCTCACACCCCTGGCTGGCACCTTTCAAGTACATGCATCCATATCAGCTTGTTCTTCTCTGCCGCTGTTAGCAGTGAACTGATGCTTTTTTGTTCACCTGTTGCAGTTTGAAATTAGCATACGCAATGTCACTGATTATGGTGCAAAGAAAAAATTCAAAGAGCATTTACACTAGCAGAAATGAAAAACTGCTCTTTCTGGGCTGGAGACTTGAAAAAGAACATGTGCTGTTTGCACAGATGATGATGTGGAGTACTGGCTAACAGAACCCGAGTCAGAAACCAAGCTGATTCAACTGTCTCCATGTCTCCCTCTCTGTTGTTTCTCTAGGGAGATGTCAGGTTCCATAACTCATCAAGCACTCTCACTTTCTTCTCCATTGATACAAACTGGTCCCACTGTTAACTGTCCGTTAGAATGGATGTCTCAATTACGCTGTAACATGCAACGACTGAAATTCACATGCACTGTCATTCTGGTCTGTTCTATTTTACACTTCACCTCTTCTAAGCGACGGCAGGAGGGAGAAGAGGTGTCAGGGGTAGGTGAGATGATGTTCCTGCGTGTGGATCGACCGTAAATGCTACACCGCTTTGACTAAGCCTGAGTTAAGGACCTTCATGCAAAACACTTTTCTTTCTTTTTTTTTTCTTTGCTGCCCCCATCTTCTGTGCCACCTCAGTGGCACTGCACCCATGCTGCTCATTCCAGCTGCTTGTCCACAGCCGCACCCCGGCCCATCCTGCCACAGCCCGCCACACCCCGGCCCATCCTGCCACACCCCAGCCCATCCTGCCACAGCCCGCCCCATCCTGCCACAGGTCCAACATCAACAGTCCACAGTGTACGGTCATCATGAGATAACCCACTAGAGGAGACACTGCAGTGCTGCCGCATCACATTGATCATGTTCTGTAGTGTCTGTTCTGATGGAATATACACAGGACACCACCTACAAAGCCGCCTACTGATGACAGTAACTGCTTGGTCGCCAAGCCGGCATGAGTGAGCTCTCCCTCCAACGTGTGCCACCTCATCCGTCTAACGACGGTCCTCATGAATTTGCCGATACCAGTGACCCCGGCATAATCAAAGCAAGGCCATAGATGTATCGAAACGGAGGTCACCATGAAAGCAGGGCATGAAGGATGATATAATTATGTTTTTAACACTGATCAGTGAGGATAAAGATGATGTAGTGGATAATGAAGATTTTCATTCTGGTTTGAGACTGGATGACAGGGCTGTACTCTGTGCTTATTATCATAATATATCCCAGTGACAACCAGGCTCAAGAGATACAGACACCTGCAGTGTTGGTTAGGAAATGTCAGCATCCATTAAGTGGATGAAACTTGGCAGTGTGGTCCCAGTCTTCCCAGATGAATCATAGCAACCTCAACATTGGGTAGGAGCCCATCAAAACCAAAAATCCCACAAACAATTGGCTCCAAAAGAAATTTGAATCCTTGGTCTCTTAGCCAGGAGTTCACAAAACTAACCACTTCACACGTCCTCTCTGTCACTGTCATTGGCCCTTTTCTCTCTGTCACTGTCACTGGCTTCTTTTCTCTCTGTCACTGTCATTGGCCCTTTTCTCTCTGTCACTGTCACTGGCTTCTTTTCTCTCTGTCACTGTCATTGGCCCTTTTCTCTCGGTCACTGCCATTTGCCCCTTTTCTCTCTGTGACTGTCATTGGCCCTTTTCTCTCTGTCACTGTCATTTGCCCCTTTTCTCTCTGTCACTGTCATTTCCCCCTTTTCTCTTTGCCACTGTCATTGGCCCTTTTCTTTCTCTTTGCCACTGTCATTGGCCCTTTTCTCTCTCTCACTGTCATTGGCCCTTTTCTCTCTGTCACTGTCATTAGCTTCTTTCCTCTCTGTCAATGTCATTCACTGTCATTGGCCCTTTTCTCTCGGTCACTGTCATTTGCCCCTTTTCTCTCTGTCACTGTCATTGGCCCTTTTCTCTCTGTCACTGTCATTTGCCCCTTTTCTCTCTGTCACTGTCTTCTTTTCTCTCTGTCACTGTCATTTGCCCCTTTTCTCTCTGTCACTGTCATTTCCCCATTTCTCTCTGCCACTGTCATTTGCCCCTTTTCTCTCTGTCACTGTCATTGGCTTCTTTTCTCTCTGTCACTGTCATTGGCTTCTTTTCTCTCTGTCACTGTCATTTGCCCCTTTTCTCTCTGTCACTGTCATTGGCCCTTTTCTCTCGGTCACTGTCATTTGCCCCTTTTCTCTCTGTCACTGTCATTTCCCCATTTCTCTCTGCCACTGTCATTTGCCCCTTTTCTCTCTGCCACTGTCATTGGCTTCTTTTCTCTCTGTCACTGTCATTGGCTTCTTTTCTCTCTGTCACTGTCATTGGCCCTTTTCTCTCGGTCACCGTCATTTGCCCCTTTTCTCTCTGTCACTGTCATTTCCCCATTTCTCTCTGCCACTGTCATTTGCCCCTTTTCTCTCTGCCACTGTCATTTGCCCCTTTTCTCTCTGTCACTGTCATTGGCTTCTTTTCTCTCTGTCACTGTCATTTGCCCCTTTTCTCTCTGCCACTGTCATTTGCCCCTTTTCTCTCTGTCACTGTCATTAGCTTCTTTCCTATCTGTCAATGTCATTCACTGTCATTGGCCCTTTTCTCTCGGTCACTGTCATTTGCCCCTTTTCTCTCTGTCACTGTCATTGGCCCTTTTCTCTCTGTCACTGTCATTTGCCCCTTTTCTCTCTGTCACTGTCATTGGCCCTTTTCTCTCGGTCACTGTCATTTGCCCCTTTTCTCTCTGTCACTGTCATTTCCCCATTTCTCTCTGCCACTGTCATTTGCCCCTTTTCTCTCTGCCACTGTCATTGGCTTCTTTTCTCTCTGTCACTGTCATTGGCTTCTTTTCTCTCTGTCACTGTCATTGGCTTCTTTTCTCTCTGTCACTGTCATTGGCCCTTTTCTCTCGGTCACTGTCATTTGCCCCTTTTCTCTCTGTCACTGTCATTTCCCCATTTCTCTCTGCCACTGTCATTTGCCCCTTTTCTCTCTGCCACTGTCATTTGCCCCTTTTCTCTCTGTCACTGTCATTGGCTTCTTTTCTCTCTGTCACTGTCATTTGCCCCTTTTCTCTCTGCCACTGTCATTTGCCCCTTTTCTCTCTGTCACTGTCATTGGCTTCTTTTCTCTCTGTCACTGTCATTGGCCCTTTTCTCTCTGTCACTGTCATTGGCCCTTTTCTCTCTGTCACTGTCATTGGCCCTTTTCTCTCTGCCACTGTCATTTGCCCCTTTTCTCTCTGTCACTATCATTGGCCCTTTTCTCTCTGTCACTGTCATTGATCCTTTTCTCTGTCACTGTCATTTCCCCTTTTCTCTCTGCCACTGTCATTTGCACCATTTCTCTCTTTCACAGGCACGTCTTTGTGTGGTGTATTTCAGCTGACAAGTCAAGAGATTGTTGAAAATCCTCTGATTTTATCACAGCAGCAGTTGGCAATTATCAAAGACAGTAACAACCACAAAAAACAAAAATTAAAGCGATGACAAAACACTGTTTAGGCTTAGAATACATAAACAAATTCACTTATGGTTAATAAAAAGTGTCTGCTCTCTCGCTCTCTCTCTCTCTGTCACAGTCTCTGTTTTCCACATGTCTCTTGTTTCATTTCACTCTCCCACACATACACATTTCTGGCACAGAAAAGAAAAGAAAGAAGATGGATGAGGAAGTCAACGGCGACGGCTTTTGAAAACAGACCAAAGGAAACCCATGATATGACATTGTCTCATCCACAGACAAACCACACACAGATTTCAGCTAGTTCTCCATTCAGGCCATGGGAGGCCACTCCTTTCTAGAACAG
The DNA here is from genome assembly GCA_018398815.1 of Conus ventricosus. Taxonomy (NCBI): domain Eukaryota; kingdom Metazoa; phylum Mollusca; class Gastropoda; order Neogastropoda; family Conidae; genus Conus; species Conus ventricosus. Next base: position 1,473,564 of record CM031605.1, read on the forward strand.
ACCGAATGAAACCCACGATATAAACTCGCCTTGTCCTGTAAAAGACATACACATACACACAGATCCCAGCCAAATCTTCTTTCAGGCCATTCTTTGTGTGTGTGTGTGTGTGTGTGTGTGTGTGTGTGTGTATGCGTATGCGTGTGTGTATGTGTGTACGCATGTGTGTGGTGTGTGTGTATGTGAGTCCTTCATACATCAAAGCTTTAGCCACAAAGAATAATGACCAGGGAGGAATGTAACAAACTGTCATTTGTTCCTTTCAGGGCCAGGAACCAAGTCCGCTGACCATCACCATCATACAGACATCCCCTGCCCCACGACAGTCCGCTGACCTTCACCATCATACAGACATCCCCTGCCCCACGACAGTCCGCTGACCATCACCATCATACAGACATCCCCTGCCCCACGACAGTCCGCTGACCATCACCATCATACAGACATCCCCTGCCCCACGACAGGCTGGCATGTTGGCATGTTACGTACACACATGCAACCACGCACGCACGCATGCAAACACACACACACACACACACACACACACACACACACACACATGTGCATCAATATCACATATGTTGAACACGCAATGTCGGATACTTGCAGACAAAAAAACATGCACACACACACACACTCCTCTTCACTCATTCCCACTTCCAGTTCATTTGATTCTCTCCGCGGCCATTTGAGCAGTTCATGTAGCAGCTGACTGAGCGTTGACTGAGCGCAGAGTGAGCGTTGACCTTGTCCACAGTTCAGCCGCCCTCCAGTGTGGCTTGAAGACAGCAGATGGCCCCGTCATCGTCCAATCAGGGTACAGCAGACGTGTTGCTATGACGTCACTTCCATCGCATGGCCTGACATGGGCAAAAAACTGTTAGTGTAATGAACTCTGGGCCTGTGTGGTCCAGTTAGTGTAATGAACTCTGGGCCTGTGTGTGTCAGTTAGTGTAATGAACTCTGGGCCTGTGTGGGTCAGTTAGTGTAATGAACTCTGGGCCTGTGTGGTCCAGTTAGTGTAATGAACTCTGGGCCTGTGTGTGTCAGTGTAATGAACTCTGGGCCTGTGTGTGTCAGTCAGTGTAATGAACTCTGGGCCTGTGTGTGTCAGTAAGTGTAATGAACTCTGGGCCTGTGTGTGTCAGTCAGTGTAATAAACTCTGGGCCTGTGTGTGTCAGTCAGTGTAATGAACTCTGGGCCTGTGTGTGTCAGTCAGTGTAATGAACTCTGGGCCTGTGTGTGTCAGTAAGTGTAATGAACTCTGGGGCCTGTGTGTGTCAGTAAGTGTAATGAACTCTGGGCCTGTGTGTGTCAGTAAGTGTAATGAACTCTGGGCCTGTATCTGTCAGTAAGTGTAATGAACTCTGGGCCTGTATCTGTCAGTAAGTGTAATGAACTCTGGGCCTGTGTGGGTCAGGGAGTGTAATGAACTCTGGGCCTGTGTGGGTCAGTCAGTGTAATGAATTCTGGGCCTGTGTGTGTCAGTAAGTGTAATGAACTCTGGGCCTGTGTGTGTCAGTCAGTGTAATGAACTCTGGGCCTGTGTGTGTCAGTGTAATGAACTCTGGGCCTGTGTGGGTCAGTGAGTGTAATGAACTCTGGGCCTGTGTGTGTCAGTCAGTGTAATGAACTCTGGGCCTGTGTGGGTCAGTAAGTGTAATGAACTCTGGGCCTGTGTGTGTCAGTCAGTGTAATGAACTCTGGGCCTGTGTGTGTCAGTGTAATGAACTCTGGGCCTGTGTGTGTCAGTAAGTGTAATGAACTCTGGGCCTGTGTGTGTCAGTAAGTGTAATGAACTCTGGGCCTGTGTGTGTCAGTAAGTGTAATGAACTCTGGGCCTGTGTGTGTCAGTCAGTGTAATGAACTCTGGGCCTGTGTGTGTCAGTCAGTGTAATGAACTCTGGGCCTGTGTGTGTCAGTCAGTGTAATGAACTCTGGGCCTGTGTGTGTCAGTCAGTGTAATGAACTCTGGGCCTGTGTGTGTCAGTAAGTGTAATGAACTCTGGGCCTGTGTGTGTCAGTCAGTGTAATGAACTCTGGGCCTGTGTGGGTCAGTGTAATGAACTCTGGGCCTGTGTGTGTCAGTAAGTGTAATGAACTCTGGCCTGTGTGTGTCAGTCAGTGTAATGAACTCTGGGCCTGTGTGTGTCAGTGTAATGAACTCTGGGCCTGTACTGTGTGTGCCAGTCAGTGTAATGAACACTGCGCCTGTGTGTGTCAGTAAGTGTAATGAACTCTTATCCTGTGTAGGTTAGTAAGTGTAATGAACTCTGGGCCTGTGTGGGTCAGTGTAAAGAACTCTGGGCCTGTGCGTGTCAGTAAGTGTAATGAACTCTTATCCTGTGTGGGTTAGTAAGTGTAATGAACTCTAGGCCTGTGTGGGTCAGTGTAAAGAACTCTGGGCCTGTGCGTGTCAGTAAGTGTAATGAACTCTTATCCTGTGTGGGTCAGTGAGTGTAATGAACTCTGGGCCTGTGTGGGTCAGTGAGTGTAATGAACTCTGGGCCTGTGTGGGTCAGTGAGTGTAATGAACTCTGGGCCTGTGTGGGTCAGTGAGTGTAATGAACTCTGGGCCTGTGTGGGTCAGTGAGTGTAATGAACTCTGGGCCTGTGTGGGTTAGTGAGTGTAATGAACTCTGGGCCTGTGTGGGTCAGTCAGTGTAATGAACTCTGGGCCTGTGTGGGTCAGTGTAATGAATTCTGGGCCTGTGTGGGTCAGTCAGTGTAATGAACTCTGGGCCTGTGTGGGTCAGTGAGTGTAATGAACTCTGGGCCTGTATCTGTCAGTCAGTGTAATGAACTCTGGGCCTGTATCTGTCAGTAAGTGTAATGAACTCTGGGCCTGTGTGGGTCAGTGAGTGTAATGAACTCTGGGCCTCTGTGTGTCAGTCAGTGTAATGAACTCTGGGCCTGTATCTGTCAGTAAGTGTAATGAACTCTGGGCCTGTGTGGGTCAGTCAGTGTAATGAACTCTGGGCCTGTGTGGGTCAGTAAGTGTAATGAACTCTGGGCCTGTGTGGGTCAGTCAGTGTAATGAATTCTGGGCCTGTGTGGGTCAGTAAGTGTAATGAACTCTGGGCCTGTGTGGGTCAGTCAGTGTAATGAACTCTGGGCCTGTGTGTCAGTCAGTGTAATGAATTCTGGGCCTGTGTGTGTCAGTCAGTGTAATGAACTCTGGGCCTGTGTGGGTCAGTCAGTGTAATGAACTCTGGGCCTGTGTGTGTCAGTAAGTGTAATGAACTCTGGGCCTGTGTGTGTCAGTGTAATGAACTCTGGCCTGTGTGGTCCAGTTAGTGTAATGAACTCTGGGCCTGTGTGTGTCAGTGTAATGAACTCTGGGCCTGTGTGGGTCAGTAAGTGTAATGAACTCTGGGCCTGTGTGGGTCAGTAAGTGTAATGAACTCTGGGCCTGTGTGGGTCAGTAAGTGTAATGAACTCTGGGCCTGTGTGGGTCAGTAAGTGTAATGAACTCTGGGCCTGTGTGGGTCAGTGTAATGAATTCTGGGCCTGTGTGGGTCAGTGAGTGTAATGAACTCTGGGCCTGTGTGTGTCAGTCAGTGTAATGAACTCTGGGCCTGTGTAGGTCAGTAAGTGTAATGAACTCTGGGCCGTGTGGGTCAGTGTAATGAATTCTGGGCCTGTGTGGGTCAGTGTAATGAACTCTGGGCCTGTGTGTGTCAGTCAGTGTAATGAACTCTGGGCCTGTGTGGGTCAGTGTAATGAACTCTGGGCCTGTGTGTGTCAGTTAGTGTAATGAACTCTGGGCCTGTGTGTGTCAGTCAGTGTAATGAACTCTGGGCCTGTGTGTGTCAGTGAGTGTAATGAACTCTGGGCCTGTGTGGGTCAGTAAGTGTAATGAACTCTGGGCCTGTGTGTGTCAGTAAGTGTAATGAACTCTGGGCCTGTGTGTGCCAGTCAGTGTAATGAACTCTGGGCCTGTGTGTGTCAGTGTAATGAGCTCTGGGCCTGTGTGTGTCAGTAAGTGTAATGAACTCTGGGCCTGTGTAGGTCAGTTACTATGTGCACCAGTGGTGGGCAGGGCTATTAGCAACATGACTCAGTCACTGTGTGCACCAGTGGTGGGCAGGGCTATTAGCAACATGACCTTACTGTGTGCACCAGTGGTGGGCAGGGCTATTAGCAACATGACCTTACTGTGTGCACCAGTGGTGGGCAGGGCTATTAGCAACATGACCCAGTCACTGTGTGCACCAGTGGTGGGCAGGGCTATCAGCAACATGACCTTACTGTGTGCACCAGTGGTGGGCAGGGCTATTAGCAACATGACCCAGTCACTGTGTGCACCAGTGGTGGGCAGGGCTATTAGCAACATGACCCAGTCACTGTGTGCACCAGTGGTGGGCAGGGCTATTAGCAACATGACCCAGTCACTGTATGCACCAGTAGTGGGCAGGGCTATTAGCAACATGACCCAGTCACTGTGTGCACCAGTGGTGGGCAGGGCTATTAGCAACATGACCTTACTGTGTGCACCAGTGGTGGGCAGGGCTATTAGCAACATGACCTTACTGTGTGCACCAGTGGTGGGCAGGGCTATTAGCAACATGACCTTACTGTGTGCACCAGTGGTGGGCAGGGCTATTAGCAACATGACCCAGTCACTATGTGCACCAGTGGTGGGCAGGGCTATCAGCAACATGACCTTACTGTGTGCACCAGTGATGGGCAGGGCTATTAGCAACATGACCCAGTCACTGTGTGCACCAGTGGTGGGCAGGGCTATTAGCAACATGACCTTACTATGTGCACCAGTGGTGGGCAGGGCTATTAGCAACAATGACCTTACTGTGTGCACCAGTGGTGGGCAGGGCTATTAGCAACATGACCTTACTGTGTGCACCAGTGGTGGGCAGGGCTATTAGCAACATGACCCAGTCACTATGTGCACCAGTGGTGGGCAGGGCTATTAGCAACATGACCTTACTGTGTGCACCAGTGGTGGGCAGGGCTATTAGCAACATGACCCAGTCACTGTGTGCACCAGTGGTGGGCAGGGCTATTAGCAACATGACCCAGTCACTGTGTGCACCAGTGGTGGGCAGGGCTATCAGCAACATGACCTTACTGTGTGCACCAGTGGTGGGCAGGGCTATTAGCAACATGACCCAGTCACTATGTGCACCAGTGGTGGGCAGGGCTATTAGCAACATGACCCAGTCACTGTGTGCACCAGTGGTGGGCAGGGCTATTAGCAACATGACCCAGTCACTGTGTGCACCAGTGGTGGGCAGGGCTATTAGCAACATGACCCAGTCACTATGTGCACCAGTGGTGGGCAGGGCTATTAGCAACATGACCCAGTCACTGTGTGCACCAGTGGTGGGCAGGGCTATTAGCAACATGACCCAGTCACTATGTGCACCAGTGGTGGGCAGGGCTATTAGCAACATGACCCAGTCACTGTGTGCACCAGTGGTGGGCAGGGCTATTAGCAACATGACCCAGTCACTGTGTGCACCAGTGGTGGGCAGGGCTATTAGCAACATGACCTTACTGTGTGCACCAGTGGTGGGCAGGGCTATTAGCAACATGACCCAGTCACTATGTGCACCAGTGGTGGGCAGGGCTATTAGCAAGACATGCTGTACAACAACACTGCTGCATGATGATACAAACAAGACAAGAAAGATCAAAATCACCTGTTCAAAAATGTGTTTCCCATAACTTTTCATTAACAGACACACGCACACACACACGACACACACACACACATGCACACAAACACACACATGCATGCATGCACACACAGACACACACACTGGCAAGAAAGGTAAAATCAGAAATGCTTTTTTAATATTCCTGCTATCTTTCTACAGTCTCATCTTTTGCAGCCCTCTGTCCCCTTCCTCCAACTCCCTACCTCTCCCCCCCCCCCCACAACCACACACACACACACACACACACACACACACACACACACACACACACACAAAACCTTCCAGGCTCCTAACATAACCACATCCAGGTTTGCCTGTTGTAGCCTAAGTACCAGCAGTGCACATGAGAAAAGCTGAGGCAAGGTCATCACTGTTGACTGGCCTTAACACTGCACTGACCACAGGAGAAAAGCTGAGGAAATGTCATCACTGTTGACTGGCCTTAACACTGCACAGGAGAAAAGCTGAGGACATGTCATCACTGTTGACTGGCCTTAACACTGTGACTGGCCTTAACACTGTGACTGGCCTTAACACTGCACTGGTCACCAACAACCATTGCTATCAAAATGGCCTTCATTATGACACCTGTTAACGAAGCCATTCTGATCATACTAAACTATGAACAGGGTTTCACAATGACCTCCATTGATAATATTGCCCTGATTATACTGATCTATAAACTGGACTTCATAATGACGTTTACTGATAATGTTGTTGTGATTATACTGATCTATAAACTGGACTTCATAATGACGTTTATTGATAATGTTGTTCTGATTATACTGATCTACAAACTGGATTTCATTCAAACATTAACTTATATGATTACTCTGATCATATTTATCAACATTGCTCTGATTATATGAAGCCAAGCATCTGAATTTCACAATATTCATAGACAATATTGCTCTGATTATACTGATGTAGAGATGTAGATTTCAAACAAAAGTTATTTGATAATACTGTTGGATCTGCTAATCTGTGTTTCAAGATTTCAAGACTGAAGGTCATTGGCAAAAGAAGGCAATGGAAGTCTTTGCTCCACTGGTACACAGCGCATTAGACAGTACGAAGTTGTCTGCCCTTGACATCACTTACCTCATCTCTCAGCACACGCCAGGCATAGTCGCCCTCTATAGTGGCCGCATTCTTTCTGGCAAACTCCTCCACCCCCGCCCGGTCCCTCTGCTTCACCAGTGTCTGTCAATGTAGGGGAGATAAATGGTGGGTATAACACAGCCTTACTCTGTCAATGTAGGGGAGATAAATGGTGGGTATAACACAGCCTTACTCTGTCAATGTAGGGGAGATAAATGGTGGGTATAACACAGCCTTACTCTGTCAATGTAGGGAGATAAATGGTGGGTATAACACAGCCTTACTCTCTCAATGTAGGGGAGATAAATGGTGGGTATAACACAGCCTTACTCTGACAATGTTGGGGAGATAAATGGTGGGTATAACACAGCCTTACTCTCTCAATGTAGGGGAGATAACTAGAGTGTATAACAAAGCTTTACTCTGTCAATGTAGGGGAGATAAATGGAGCGTATAACAAAACCTCACTCTGTCATTGTAGGGGAGATAAACGGTGAGTATAACAAAGCCTTACTCTGTTATTGTAGGGGAGATAAATGGTATGTATAACAGGGGAGATAAGTGGTGTGTATAACAAAGCCTTACTCTGTTATTGTAGGGGAGATAAATGGTGCGTATAACTAAGCCTTACTCTGTCACTGTTGGGAAGAGATGTATAACTAAGCCTTACTCTGTCACTGTAGGGGAGATAAATGGCGTATATATAACAAAGCCTTACTCTGTCATTGTAGGGGAGATAAATGGTGTGTATAACAACACCTTACTCTGTGAATGTAAGGGAGATAAACAATATGTATAACAGCCTTACTCTAACAATGCAGGGGAGATAAATGGTGTGCATAACAGAGCTTTCCTCTGTCATTGTAGATATGTGACTGGTCAAGTGTCAGATATATAAACACATCCGCTACTGTGTTGTTTCCAGGTTTATTGTGTGTGTTTTGTTGTTATTTTTAGTGTACATGACAGAATGCATGCATGTACACATCTGTTTCTGGCTGCCAAAGGGAAACAAATCTCATCAATTCTTTTTTAGCTCTTTTGTTCATTTGGCATTTTCTCTTTTTAGACTGACCTCAATGGTGACCTTCCGGCAGCCTGTTTTCCGACTCAAGGTCAATTTGATTTCAAGGTCATCCACCAGCTCTAAGTACTTGGACAGTATCTAGGAAAAAGACAGACATGGCATTTCATTGGGCCACCTTCACATTAGGCTGACAGAGAAATTCATGTTGCTAAC
>CM031605.1:1484086-1514086 GCA_018398815.1 Conus ventricosus
ACAAACAGAACTAACAGAGCAGGGAACTAATCTTGCTTCCATACTCAGTTGGGCTGTCAGAGTGATTGCCCTTAGGGAGCTAACTTCACTGCACCATTTTGAAACATGGCTATGTTTTCTCCTTTTCCCTGGCAAGGGGACACACCCTCTCTGTTCTTCGGAAATCTGATACTTTTCTGTAATGCTTCTGGATCCTCTCAAGCCAAGGTATATGCTTTCTTTTGTTTGGCTGAGGAAGCTTCTTTCTCTCTTCCATCACAGAGGAGAATGCTGTCAGTCAATGTCCTCATGTTGTGCTTCGTTGCCATCTCTCTCCAGCAGCTGGTTCCACTGCCGTGCACGATGCAGTCTCTTTCACCATCCTCCATGCCCTCAGCTTCCATGCTGGGTCAAGCATCTGCCCTTCGCGTTGCCATCAGTCCCTTCAAACCTATACGCATGAGACCTGTACCTTTCCCCTTGAACCTTGCAACGGGAGTTGTATGAGAGTTGCTCCTGTGCAGCAGCATGATCCATCTGGAACGTCAATAAACCTTCATGATGGTACGCCTCTGTTGGTCAGACAGACACCCCTTTCTCCAGCTCCACCAGTTCAGTGGAGACAAGGCAGCATGGCCTGCCACTGTTGGTCAGTGTGACACCTTCTTCTCCAGCTCCACCAGTTCAGTATCACTTCCCAGGTGTGGAGATAAGGCAGCATGGCCTGCCACTGTTGGTCAGTGTGACACCTTCATCTCCAGCTCCACCAGTTCAGTGGAGACAAGCCTGCATGGCCTGCCACTGTTGGTCAGTGTGACACCTTCTCCAGCTCCACCAGTTCAGTGGAGACAAGGCAGCATGGCCTGCCACTGTTGGTCAGTGTGACACCTTCATCTCCAGCTCCACCAGTTCAGTATCACTTCCCAGGTGTGGAGATAAGGCAGCATGGCCTGCCACTGTTGATCAGTGTGACACCTTCTCCAGCTCCACCAGTTCAGTGGAGACAAGGCAGCATGGCTTGCCACTGTTGATCAGTGTGACACCTTCTCCAGCTCCACCAGTTCAATATCACTTCCCAGGTGTGGAGATAAGGCAGCATGGCCTGCCACTGTTGGTCAGTGAGACACCTTCTTCTCCAGCTCCACCAAATCAGCATCACTTCCCAGATGTGGAGACTAGCCTGCATGACCTGCCACTGTTGGTCAGTGTGACACCTTCTTCTCCAGCTCCACCAATCAGCATCACTTCCCAGGTGTGGAGATTAGGTTGCATGACCTGCCACTGTTGGTCAGTGTGACACCTTCTTCTCCAGCTCCACCAATCAGCATCACTTCCAGTGGGAGACAGCCTGCATGACCTGCCACTGTTGGTCAGTGTGACACCTTCTTCTCCAGCTCCACCAAATCAGCATAACTTCCCAGATGTGGAGACTAGCGGCATGACCTGCCACCTGCTCTGTGCCCTCCACCCCTGATCTCCTGACAGTGATGATGATGCTGGAGCTGTGCTCTGTGCCCTCCACCCCTGATCTCCCTGACAGTGATGATAGAGTGGCTGGAGCTGTGCTCCGTGCCCTCCACCCCTGATCTACCTGACAGTGATGATGAGTGGCTGGAGCTGTGCTCTGTGCCCTCCACCCCTCAGCTCCCTGACAGTGGTGATGAGTGGCGGGAGCTGTGCTCTGTGCCCTCCACCCCTATCTCCCTGACAGTGGTGACAGGGGCTGGAGCTGTGCTCTGTGCCCTCCACCCCTCAGCTCCCTGACAGTGGTGATGAGTGGCTGGAGCTGTGCTCTGTGCCCTCCACCCCTCAGCTCCCTGACAGTTATATGAGTAGCTGGAGCTGTGCTCTGTGCCCTCCACCCCTGATCTCCCTGACAGTGGTGATGAGTGGCTGGAGCTGTGCTCTGTGCCCTCCACCCCTGATCTCCCTGACAGTGGTGACAGTGGCTGGAGCTGTGCTCTGTGCCCTCCACCCCTCAGCTCCCTGACAGTGGTGACAGTGGCTGGAGCTGTGCTCTGTGCCCTCCACCCCTGATCTCCCTGACAGTGGTGACAGTGGCTGGAGCTGTGCTCTGTGCCCTCCACCCCTCAGCTCCCTGACAGTGGTGATGAGTGGCTGGAGCTGTGCTCTGTGCCCTCCACCCCTCAGCTCCCTGACAGTGGTGACAGTGGCTGGAGCTGTGCTCTGTGCCCTCCACCCCTCAGCTCCCTGACAGTGGTGATGAGTGGCTGGAGCTGTGCTCTGTGCCCTCCACCCCTCAGCTCCCTGACAGTGGTGATGAGTGGCTGGAGCTGTGCTCTGTGCCCTCCACCCCTCAGCTCCCTGACAGTGGTGACAGTGGCTGGAGCTGTGCTCCGTGCCCTCCACCCCTCAGCTCCCTGACAGTGGTGATGAGTGGCTGGAGCTGTGCTCTGTGCCCTCCACCCCTCAGCTCCCTGACAGTGGTGATGAGTGGCTGGAGCTGTGCTCTGTGCCCTCCACCCCTGATCTCCCTGACAGTGGTGACAGTGGCTGGAGCTGTGCTCTGTGCCCTCCACCCCTGATCTCCCTGACAGTGGTGACAGTGGCTGGAGCTGTGCTCTGTGCCCTCCACCCCTCAGCTCCCTGACAGTGGTGATGAGTGGCTGGAGCTGTGCTCTGTGCCCTCCACCCCTGATCTCCCTGACAGTGGTGACAGTGGCTGGAGCTGTGCTCTGTGCCCTCCACCCCTCAGCTCCCTGACAGTGGTGACAGTGGCTGGATCTGTTGTATTCATCAGGGGACTGCACTGCATCTTTCCCTCAGCCAGGCTCAGGGTTGGACGGTCTTCTGCTGGAGGAGTTTCCACAAAGATTCCGGCTGCAAAAGTGCATGCCTCAATGACCATTGGCTGGGAAACCTGGATGACCTCTGACTATGACCAGTCCCTTCACAATGCAGCTATGGCTAGTGTGGATGTGGACAAACATGGTACAGGTGACAACGGTGATGAGATCTATGATGATGATGTTAACGGCAAGTACACTGTTTCAGTGAGGAATTTAGAGGTTTCTCTTGGAAGAACTTTGACCTCCAATGCCTGGTCTATGAATCCCACGCACCCACCCCTCATCTTTCTCTCCTCCTCCTTCTCCTCCTCCTCTTCAGGTGATGCACATGAAGTCATCCTTTTTTGAAGTTACCATGACTGATGAAATTTCTCGTTCCGTATCAGAGAACAACAAAGCATTGATAGAACTTCAGCTTTGGGGTGATAATGAACATTTCAACACTTTCACCTTCAACAGTCATGTCAATGACATTGGGGAAGGGTGTGGAGAGTCACAGACAGACAGAGGGCAGTGGCCCGCAGTGTGTGTGGGAAGGGTGTGGGGCGTCACAGACAGACAGAGGGCAGTGGCCCGTAGTGTGTGTGGGAAGGGTGTGGGGCGTCACAGACAGACAGAGGGCAGTGGCCTGCAGTGTGTGGGGAAGGGTGTGGGCGTCACAGACAGACAGAGGGCAGTGGCCTGCAGTGTGTGTGGGGAAGGGTGTGGGGCGTCAGACAGACAGAGGGCAGTGGCCCGCATGTGTGTGGGGAAGGGTGTGGGGCGTCACAGACAGACAGAGGGCAGTGGCCTGCAGTGTGTGTGGGGAAGGGTGTGGGGCGTCAGACAGACAGAGGGCAGTGGCCCGCAGTGTGTGTGGGGAAGGGTGTGGGGCGTCACAGACAGACAGAGGGCAGTGGCCTGCAGTGTGTGTGGGGAAGGGTGTGGAGAGTCACAGACAGACAGAGGGCAGTGGCCCGCAGTGTGTGTGGGGAAGGGTGTGGGGCGTCAGACAGACAGAGGGCAGTGGCCTGCAGTGTGTGTGGGGAAGGGTGTGGGGCGTCAGACAGACAGAGGGCAGTGGCCTGCAGTGTGTGTGGGGAAGGGTGTGGGGCGTCACAGACAGACAGAGGGCAGTGGCCTGCAGTGTGTGTGGGGAAGGGTGTGGGGCGTCACAGACAGACAGAGGGCAGTGGCCTGCAGTGTGTGTGGGGAAGGTGTGTGGGGCGTCACAGACAGAGGCAGTGGCCTGCAGTGTGTGTGGGGAAGGGTGTGGGGCGTCACAGACAGACAGAGGGCAGTGGCCTGCAGTGTGTGTGGGGAAGGGTGTGGGGCGTCAGACAGACAGAGGGCAGTGGCCTGCAGTGTGTGTGGGGAAGGGTTGGGGTGTCACAGACAGACAGAGGGCAGTGGCCTGCAGTGTGTGTGTGGGAAGGGTGTGGGGCGTCACAGACAGACAGAGGGCAGTGGCCTGCAGTGTGTGTGGGGAAGGGTGTGGGGCGTCACAGACAGAGGGCAGTGGCCTGCAGTGTGTGTGGGGAAGGGTGTGGGGCGTCACAGACAGACAGAGGGCAGTGGCCTGCAGTGTGTGGGGAAGGGTGTGGGGCGTCAGACAGACAGAGGGCAGTGGCCTGCAGTGTGTGTGGGGAAGGGTGTGGGGCGTCAGACAGACAGAGGGCAGTGGCCTGCAGTGTGTGTGGGGAAGGGTGTGGGGCGTCACAGACAGACAGAGGGCAGTGGCCTGCAGTGTGTGTGGGGAAGGGTGTGGGGCGTCAGACAGACAGAGGGCAGTGGCCTGCAGTGTGTGTGGGGAAGGGTGTGGGGCGTCACAGACAGACAGAGGGCAGTGGCCTGCAGTGTGTGTGGGGAAGGGTGTGGGGCGTCAGACAGACAGAGGGCAGTGGCCTGCAGTGTGTGTGGGGAAGGGTGTGGGGCGTTACAGACAGACAGAGGGCAGTGGCCTGCAGTGTGTGTGGGAAGGGTGTGGGAGTCAGACAGACAGAGGGCAGTGGCCTGCAGTGCGTGTGGTGCCAGGGTCACCTTGGCGGTCAGCAGCTGCTCGATGTCGGTCCATCCCCGCGCCTTGGCTCTGGCACTGAGGGCTGACCACAGGTACTGCTTCTCCGGAACCTGATACCACCACCACCACCACCATCACCACCACCACCATAATCCATATCCTGTCCACCACTGCCATACCATTCAACAATCATACCCCATCCCCCACCCACCCCCTACCCTCCACTTCCACCATCATCACATCCACACCCTGAAACCCTACCACCCCACCCCATATCGTCATCCACACCGCCACCACTGCAGACCATTCATCAGTCATACCCATCCCCCACCCACTCCCTACACCACCACCCCTCACACCCCACCCCCTCATCATCCACACCTGTCCACAACTGCCAGACTATCATGTATACCCATCCCCCACCCCCACGCCACCACCACCATCATCATCACACCTGTCCACAACTGCAACATTCATGTCATACCCATCCCCCACCCCCCCCCCCACTGCCACCACCACCACTCAATTCACACCCTGTCCATCACTTGCAAACCATTCATCAGTCAACCCATCCCCCACCCCCACCCCTACCCCCCACTGCCACCACCACCACATCATTCACACCCTGTCCCATCACTTGCAAACCATTCATCAGTCAACCCACCCCCACCATTCCTCCATCATCGTCATCATTCCCAATCACTATCCAAGCAAGATCCCCCCAACACCCACACCCCCTCCACCACCATCATCATTCACTGACTGTCACACACCAGTACACACACTCATCACCCATACCCCCCCCCCCCCCCACTCCCACCACCACCACCATCATCATTCACTGACTGTCACCACCAGTACACCACCATCATCATTCACGACTGTCACCACCAGTACACCACTCACAACCCCCCCCCCCACCCTCCACCACCACCATCATCATTCACTGACTGTCACCACCAGTACACCACTCATCACCCCCCCCCCCCCCACACCTCCACCACCACCACCATCATCATTCACTGACTGTCACCACCAGTACACCACTCATCAGCCATCCCCCCCCCCACTCCTCCACCACCACCACCATCATCATTCACTGACTGTCACCACCATACACCACTCATCACCCCCCCCCCCCCACTCCCCACCACCACCATCATCATTCACTGACTGTCACCACCAGTACACCACTCATCACCATCCCCCTCCCCCCCCCCACTCCTCCACCACCACCACCATCATCATTCACTGACTGTCACCACCATTACACCACCATCATCATTCACTGACTGTCACCACCAGTACACCACTCATCAGCCATCCCCCCCCCCCCCCCACTCCTCCACCACCCACCATCATCATTCAACATGAACTGTCACCACCAGTACACCACTCATCAGCCATCCCCCTCCCCCCCCCACTCCTCCACCACCACCACCATCATCATTCACTGACTGTCACCACCAGTACACCACTCATCAGCCATCCCCCCCCCCACTCCTCCACCACCACCACCATCATCATTCACTGACTGTCACCACCAGTACAACCACTCATCAGCCATCCCCACCCCCCCCCCACACCGTCCTCCACCACCACCACCCATCCAACATTCACTGACTGTCACCACCAGTACACCACTCATCACCCCCCCCCCACTCCTCCACCACCACCACCATTCACTGACTGTCACCACCAGTACACCACCATCATCATTCACTGACTGTCACCACCAGTACACCACTCATCAGCCATTCCCCCCCCCCCCCCCCACTCCTCCACCACCACCACCATCATCATTCACTGACTGTCACCACCAGTACACCACTCATCACCCCCCCCCCCCCCACTCCTCCACCACCACCACCATCATCATTCACTGACTGTCACCACCAGTACTCCACTCATCAGCCATCCCCCCCCCCCCCCCCCCCCCCACTCCTCCACCACCACCACCATCATCATTCACTGACTGTCACCACCAGTACACCACTCATCAGCCATCCCCCCCCCCCCCCCACTCCTCCACCACCACCACCATCATCATTCACTGACTGTCACCACCAGTACACCACCATCAGCCATCCCCCCCCCCCACTCCTCCACCACCACCACCATTCACTGACTGTCACCACCAGTACACCACCATCATCATTCACTGACTGTCACCACCAGTACACCACTCATCAGCCATCCCCCCCCCCCCCCCCCCACTCCTCCACCACCACCACCATTCACTGACTGTCACCACCAGTACACCACCATCATCATTCACTGACTGTCACCACCAGTACACCACTCATCACCCCCCCCCCCCCCCCCCCCCACTCCTCCACCACCACCACCATCATCATTCACTGACTGTCACCACCAGTACACCACCATCATCATTCACTGACTGTCACCACCAGTACACCACTCATCAGCCATCCCCCCCCCCCACCCCCCCACCCCCCACTCCTCCACCACCACCACCATCATCATCAACCACTTGCAACGAAATGGTCAGTCATCCCCCCCCCCCCCCCCCCCCCCTCTATCCCCACGGTGCCATCATCATCATCAACAGGCTGTACACCACAAGCCAAGCCATGGTCAGTCACACCCCCCCCCCCCCCCCTCTCTCCCCACCCTGCCAACATCATCAGCAACAGACCTTCCACCCAGAACCAAGCCATGGTCAGTCAACTCATTCCCCCTCCCCCGCCCCCCTCTCTCCCCCACCCTGCCATCATCATCATCAACAGGCTGTACACCACTCATCAGCCATCCCCCCCCCCACTCCTCCACCACCACCACCATCATCATCCACCACTTGCAACGAAATGGTCAGTCATCCCCCCCCCCTCTCTCCCCCACCCTGCCATCATCATCATCAACAGGCTGTACACCACAAACCAAGCCATGGTCATCATCCCCCCCCCCCCCTCCCTCTCTCCCCACCCTGCCATCATCATCATCAACAGCTGTACACCACAAACCAAGCCATGGTCAGTCATCCCCCCCCCCCCCTCCCTCTCTCCCCACCCTGCCATCATCATCAGCAACAGGCTGTACACCACAAACCAAGCCATGGTCAGTCATCCCCCCCCCCCCCCCCTCTCTCTCCCCACCCTGCCATCATCATCAGCAACAGGCTGTACACCACAAACCAAGCCATGGTCAGTCATCCCCCCCCCCCTCCCTCTCTCCCCACCCTGCCATCATCATCATCAACAGGCTGTACACCACAAACCAAGCCATGGTCAGTCATCCCCCCCCCCCCTCCCTCTCTCCCCACCCTGCCATCATCATCAGCAACAGGCTGTACACCACAAACCAAGCCATGGTCAGTCATCCCCCCCCCCCCCTCCCTCTCCTCCCCACCCTGCCATCATCATCATCAACAGGCTGTACACCACAAACCAAGCCATGGTCAGTCATCCCCCCCCCCCCCTCTCTCCTCACCCTGCCATCATCATCAGCAACTAGCTGTATACCACAAACCAAGCCATGGTCAGTCACCCCCCCCCCTCTCTTCCCCACCCTGCCATCATCATCAGCAACAGGCTGTACACCACAAACCAAGCCATGGTCAGTCACCCCCACCCCCTCTCTCCCCACCCTGCCATCATCATCATCAACAGGCTGTACACCACAAACCAAGCCATGGTCAGTCATCCCCCCCTCTCTCTCCCCACCCTGCCATCATCATCATCATCAACAGACTGTACACCACAAACCAAGCCATGGTCAGTCATCCCCCCCTCTCTCTCCCCACCCTGCCATCATCACATCACAACAGACTGTACACCACAAACCAAGCCATGGTCAGTCATCATCCCTACTCTAAAACTCCTCATCTCCACCTCATCAGCCTACAACCATTTACATAGATTTTTTTTTCAATGCATTTATCATTTGAACCTAGCCACAGGTTAAGAGATCAGATCTACAGTGTTCAAACTTTAAAGAAACATGCAGCAAAGGTATTTTGTTTGATCGTTTTTTGATTTCCGTTTGTTTGTTTTTTGTTTAAATTACGGCTGAAAATTCAACTGGTAATGTGATTTCAAAGTAACTGTTGCTGTAGGCTGTGTTTTCTTTTCTCACTCTTAAACCTGTTTATGCCCTCTTCCCAACACTTTGTAGAGATTAAACACTCTTAAACCTGTTTATGCCCTCTTCCCAACACTTTGTAGAGATTAAACACTCTTAAACCTGTTTATGCCCTCTTCCCAACACTTTGTAGAGATTAAACACTCTTAAACCTGTTTATGCCCTCTTCCCAACACTTTGTAGAGATTAAACACTCTTAAACCTGTTTATGCCCTCTTCCCAACACTTTGTAGAGATTAAACACTCTTAAACCTGTTTATGCCCTCTTCCCAACACTTTGTAGAGATTAAACACTCTTAAACCTGTTTATGCCCTCTTCCCAACACTTTGTAGAGATTAAACACTCTTAAACCTGTTTATGCCCTCTTCCCAACA
Source organism: Conus ventricosus (assembly GCA_018398815.1). Taxonomy (NCBI): domain Eukaryota; kingdom Metazoa; phylum Mollusca; class Gastropoda; order Neogastropoda; family Conidae; genus Conus; species Conus ventricosus. Next base: position 1,493,351 of record CM031605.1, read on the forward strand.
CTTTGTAGAGATTAAACACTCTTAAACCTGTTTATGCCCTCTTCCCAACACTTTGTAGAGATTAAACACTCTTAAACCTGTTTATGCCCACTTCCCAACACTTTGTAGAGATTAAACACTCTTAAACCTGTTTATCCCTCTTCCCAACACTTTGTAGAGATTAAACACAATGCATCAACTTAAAAAAGTCAGAAGAAAAAAAAAAAAAAAGGATGAGGGAGAACTTACATCATGTCTCTTTTTGATAGCCAAGGGACTGGCTAAGCTGTTCTGCAACACACACACAACACTTGCATCAAGTCCACTAAAATGCTCACTACAACTGAATCACAGAACACTCATCTCCTTCCTTCTCCTTCATCAAGTCCACTAAAATGCTCACTACAACTGAATCACAGAACACGCATCTCCTTCCTTCTCCTTCATCAAGTCCACTAAAATGCTCACTACAACTGAATCACAGAACACGCATCTCCTTCCTTCTCCTTCATCAAGTCCACTAAAATGCTCACAACAACTGAATCACAGAACACGCATCTCCTTCCTTCTCCTTCATCAAGTCCACTAAAATGCTCACTACAACTGAATCACAGAACACTCATCTCCTTCCTTCTCCTTCATCAAGTCCACTAAAATGCTCACTACAACTGAATCACAGAACACACATCTCCTTCCTTCTCCTTCATCAAGTCCACTAAAATGCTCACTACAACTGAATCACAGAACACGCATCTCCTTTCTTCTCCTTCATCACGTCCACTAAAATGCTCACTACAACTGAATCACAGAACACGCATCTCCTTTCTTCTCCTTCATCAAGTCCACTAAAATGCTCACTACAACTGAATCACAGAACCCGCATCTGCTTTCTTCTCCTTCATCAAGTCCACTAAAATGCTCACTACAACTGAATCACAGAACACTCATCTCCTTCCTTCTCCTTCATCAAGTCCACTAAAATGCTCACAACAACTGAATCACAGAACACGCATCTCCTTCCTTCTCCTTCATCAAGTCCACTAAAATGCTCACTACAACTGAATCACAGAACACTCATCTCCTTTCTTCTCCTTCATCAAGTCCACTAAAATGCTCACTACAACTGAATCACAGAACACGCATCTCCTTTCTTCTCCTTCATCAAGTCCACTAAAATGCTCACTACAACTGAATCACAGAACACGCATCTCCTTTCTTCTCCTTCATCAAGTCCACTAAAATGCTCACTACAACTGAATCACAGAACACGCATCTCCTTTCTTCTCCTTCATCAAGTCCACTAAAATGCTCACTACAACTGAATCACAGAACACGCATCTCCTTCCTTCTCCTTCATCAAGTCCACTAAAATGCTCACTACAACTGAATCACAGAACACGCATCTCCTTCCTTCTCCTTCATCAAGTCCACTAAAATGCTCACAACAACTGAATCACAGAACACGCATCTCCTTCCTTCTCCTTCATCAAGTCCACTAAAATGCTCACAACAACTGAATCACAGAACACGCATCTCCTTCCTTCTCCTTCATCAAGTCCACTAAAATGCTCACTACAACTGAATCACAGAACACGCATCTCCTTCCTTCTCCTTCATCAAGTCCACTAAAATGCTCACTACAACTGAATCACAGAACACGCATCTCCTTTCTTCTCCTTCATCAAGTCCACTAAAATGCTCACAACAACTGAATCACAGAACACGCATCTCCTTCCTTCTCCTTCATCAAGTCCACTAAAATGCTCACTACAACTGAATCACAGAACACGCATCTCCTTCCTTCTCCTTCATCAAGTCCACTAAAATGCTCACTACAACTGAATCACAGAACACGCATCACCTTTCTTCTCCTTCATCAAGTCTACTAAAATGCTCACTACAACTGAATCACAGAACACACATCTCCTTCCTTCTCCTTCATCAAGTCCACTAAAATGCTCACTACAACTGAATCACAGAACATGCTTCTCCTTCCTTCTCCTTCATCAAGTCCACTAAAACGCTCACAACAACTGAATCACAGAACACACACCTCCTTCCTTTTCCTTCTGACTCCCAACACTCCTGACCATCCAACACTCCTGACCATCCGACACTCCTGACCATCCGACACTCCTGACCATCCAACACTGACTCCTGACCATCCGACACTCCTGACCATCCGACACTCCTGACCATCCGACAATCCTGACCATCCGACACTCCTGACCATCCGACACTCCTGACCATCCAACACTCCTGACCATCCGACATACATGGGCAACATGGAAAGGTGTTCTGCTGAATCTGCAGTCAACATCAAACTGGTGATTCCCTCTCAGGGCAATACAGGAAGGTTTCTGCTGAACCTGCAGTCTACATCAAACTGGCGATTCCCTCTCAGGGCAATACAGGAAGGTGTTCTGCTGAACCTGCAGTCAACATCAAACTGGCGATTCCCTCTCAGGGCAATACAGGAAGGTGTTCTGCTGAACCTGCAGTCAACATCAAACTGGCGATTCCCTCTCAGGGCAATACAGGAAGGTGTTCTGCTCAATCAGCAGTCAACAGCAAACTGGTGATTCCCTCTCAGGGCAATACAGGAAGGTGTTCTGCTGAACCTGCAGTCAACATCAAACTGGCGATTCCCTCTCAGGGCAATACAGGAAGGTGTTCTGCTCAATCAGCAGTCAACAGCAAACTGGTGATTCCCTCTCAGGGCAATATAGGAGGGATCCGTGATCCCGGAAGTCCCTATCTACACTGGTCTTTTCCTAAACCAGCACTGTGCACTAGGACTGTGTGGACGACAGAGCATGGCTGTGTGCAGCCAACCTTCCACACTGAGAGACAATCCATGATGTGTGCGAATGACAGCAGTCAGGCAGCATGGTACAGTCACAGGTGTACATAGGATCCACAAGCTTTGCATCAAATACAACAAACACAATGCCAATTATTCCTCACACCTCCTGATCAACTGGTTGTATATAACAATAACCATGAACACAGACATCATATATGCATGAACACACACACACACACACACACACACACACACACACACACACACGCCCGTGCCCGCATACACACTCACACATGCACCCATCCACATGCTCATTATTATTATATTATAATAAATACTTATGTAGCACCCATTTTCAGCTAGAGACCAAGCTCTAAGCGCTTTACAATCCACACTCGTTTACACAACGGGCTGCCTACCTGGGTAGCGCCGACTGAAGAGCTGCCAGCTGGCGCTTCATTCAGTCATTTCCTGTGTCATCCAGTCAGTATCGTTCAATATCGTTCACTCAATTTCCTTCCTTCATTCATTTTTTCCATTTCTTACGCAGGGTGCATGCTATGTGTAACATGTCATCCATACCAATGGTCACACTGGCCTTCTCTTCCGAAAGCTGGTGTTGGGATTTTACGTGTATGCAAGATATTATGCATGTGTTCACACACAGAACCTCGGTTTTTAGTCTCATTTGTAAGAATGTATGGGAAATGGAGTCAGAACTAATGTTAACTCTGAGGGCAAAATCCCCCCTGTACCAAAACGGCCCAGCGGAGATTCAAAATTGCAACCCCAGGATCACAAAGATCATGAGTCCGGCACTCTACCAACTGCGCTATTCTGGCCCCCATACAGACACTCATGCACAGACACAGACACAGACACATTAAGACACAGCTGCTCTGTATCTCTTGTAAGCTATAGTGATACAGACTGCAGCAGAAACAAAATGGTGGTGATAAACAAACAGATAGACAGACTGGCAGACAGACAGTCAGCCCAGCAGACAGACAGACAGATAGACAGTCAGCCCAGCAGACAGACAGACAGGGATGCTCTGTACCTCCTGTAAATGGTAGTGGTACAGACTGCAGTAGAACAGAGTGGTGGCCACAGGCATGTTCAGGAGAGAGCGTCGCCGTGGAAACTCAGCAAATATGCGTGTTTTGCCCTCCTGTTCTGCCCGCGCATCTGAGTCCTGTATCCACCCAATCATCTTTAGCCAGTCTACACACACACACACATACACACACACACACACACACACACACACATACACACAGGGAAACACACGCACACACACACACACACACACACACACACACACACACACACAGGGAGACACACACACAGGGAGACACACACACAGGGAGACACACACACACACACACACACACACACACACACACAAACACACACACACACAAGGAGACACACACACACACACACACACACAGGGAGACACACACACAGGGAGACACACACACACACACACAGAGGGACACACACACACACACACACACAAACACACACACACACACACACACACACACACACACACACACACAGAGGGACACACACACACACACACACACACACACACACACACACACACACAAACACACACACACACATACACATACACACACACAGAGAGGGAGACACACACCTCAATGGGCATCTGCCGCTCCAGCAGGTCGACGTGCTCCCTCACGAAGCCGGCATCCTGGGACAGTGAGGGATCCCCCTCAAAATGAGCCCTGACAGAAACATAGACACAGCATACAGCACTCTGACAGTCAGAGAGAGACAGAGACAGAGACAGACAGACAGACAGACAGGTAGACAGACAGACAGTCAGAGAGAGAGAGAGAGAGAGAGAGAGAGAGAGAGAGAGAGAGAGAGACACACACACATATATGTAAACATACATGTGCAGATGCATGCATCAGGAGAGCATGCTTACACAAGCTTACAGATCACACACATGCATGCACATCTGCACACACACATACACACACAAACACATGAACGCATGTACGCACACACATGCACATGCATATGCACACCGCATACAATGGTACATACACACGGATCCATGCCCACACACCCATACACACACACACCTGTACTCTCACCACAAACACGTACAATGATAATAATGTAAAGTAGGTATCCAAGGTCGGACTAGCATGTTGGGCTAATGTGACGGTCAGACATCTGCTAGGTCATAGCCAAGAGACCCTGTTGAAAATTCTCTCATCTTAGTCATCAATGCACAGGTTGTCTTGAAAGTTTGTAGATGTGGTGTAACGCATATGGACCAGTGTGCATGCAATCACACCTTCTATAGAACACTCTTCAGATTTCAGAACACCACTTTTTCTTTGAGAATAACTATAAATCTCATGCAGAAAACATGAACAAACATACTGAGTAACACTGAGCCATTATCAATTATCATTTCCTGTTGAGCAACACTGAATTGTTTACTACTTTGGGATAGTTAATACACCCACCAACTGAGTAACACTGAGCCATTATCAATTATCATTTCCTGTTGAGCAACACTGAATTGTTTACTACTTTGGGATAGTTAATACACCCACCAACTGAGTAACACTGAGCCATTATCAATTATCATTTCCTGTTGAGCAACACTGAATTGTTTACTACTTTGGGATAGTTAATACACCCACCAACTGAGTAACACTGAGCCATTATCAATTATCATTTCCTGTTGAGCAACACTGAATTGTTTACTACTTTGGGATAGTTAATACACCCACCAACTGAGTAACACTGAGCCATTATCAATTATCATTTCCTGTTGAGCAACACTGAATTGTTTACTACTTTGGGATAGTTAATACACCCACCAACTGAGTAACACTGAGCCATTATCAATTATCATTTCCTGTTGAGCAACACTGAATTGTTTACTACTTTGGGATAGTTAATACACCCACCAACTGAGTAACACTGAGCCATTATCAATTATCATTTCCTGTTGAGCAACACTGAATTGTTTACTACTTTGGGATAGTTAATACACCCACCAACTGAGTAACACTGAGCCATTATCAATTATCATTTCCTGTTGAGCAACACTGAATTGTTTACTACTTTGGGATAGTTAATACACCCACCAACTGAGTAACACTGAGCATTATCAATTATCATTTCCTGTTGAGCAACACTGAATTGTTTACTACTTTGGGATAGTTAATACACCCACCAACACTGAATTGTTTACTACTTGGATAAAATTTCAAAATGGAGTGACTGAAGGCGGCGAACGAAGCAAGATCAGGAATAGAGTTTTAGAACTTACCGCCAATGACATTGACAAACAAAGCACAAGACAAGACACGATGCATTTCAACCACTTGCGTCTTCAACACATACACAGGCCCCACACCTGAACTGTACAAAAGGTATATCGATGATGGACTGGGAGCCACATCTATGCCAAAACAAGACCTCCTCAACTTCCTCAACTTTGCCCAGACCTTCCATCCATCTATCCGACTTACCTACACCATTTCGCAGTCGGTCAACTTCCTAGACATCACCATATCCCTAGAAGAAGGCCTACTCAAAACCTCCATGTTCTACAAACCCACCGACACACATGCATACCTAGACTACTCATCCTCCCACAACCCACACACTAAAGACAGCATCCCATACTCACAATTTCTCCGTCTCCGCAGACTCTGCTCCAGCGAGGAAGACTTCACTACACAAGCAGCCAAAATGTCACAATTCTTCACCAACCGCGGATACCCCAGTTCCATCATCAATGCAGCACTCCGCCGCACCATAGCTGTATCCAGAACATCTGCTCTGGACACCCAGCATCCAACCAAGACAGACAGACCCACAGCCTACCTCCTCTACCACCCGCACACCCTCCCCATCTGTAGGATCCTCAAATCCAATTGGCACATTGTACATAACCACAAACCCGCCTTCCATACCAAACCCATGATCACATTCAAACGTGACAAAAACCTCAAAGACCTCCTCGTGCGATCCAGTTTGAACAGAACCACAGCTACACCACCAGGTACTCACCCCTGCTCCAAACCCAACTGCAAAATCTGCCCCCTCACCAAACCAGACACCATCTTACAGGGCCCCAAAAACTCCTTCACAGTCAAACGCACATTCTCATGTCAGAGCCGCAACATTATATATGCCATCCACTGCCAGCTGTGTGGCAAGATCTACATAGGGGAAACGTCACGCACACTTGAAACACGCATCGCTGAACACCTGGCTGATATCCGCCACCACCGACCCAAACCCGTCGCCCTACACTTCAACCACACCCAACACAACATCGACCATGTCAAAGTTATGGCACTCTGGCAGTCACAGAGTGACAGCTTTGAACGCACAACTCAAGAATCCCATCTCATTTCCAAACTGGGCACACTACACCCCCAAGGCATCAATATCCAACAATAACCAAACACACATACCCACCTCTTCCACATCAGTTGGCAATATCCCCTACCAACACACACACATACTCACACACATACACACACACTTACATACACCACCACCACATCCTCTTCACTCACTTCATACAGTAGTTACAGCAACCCTCCATCTATCTAATCTTAATTTTGTTTTGATCCTTCCCCTCAAATCCCCACACACACACACACACACACCTTTCTTCTCTTTTTTTTTTTTTTTTTTTCATTATTATCTATCCACCATTACCACAACCATCACAAAGATATCATACCATCCTAATAAACTAGACACACAACCCTATCATATCACACACACACACCCTCCCCTGACGCAACACCCCCCCCCCCCCCCCCCCCCCCCCCCCCCCCCCCCCTCTGTTTCCTCTCCCATAATCCCCCTGGCCTCATGTCATTTCCGCCTTCATGGAGAATAACGGATAAGTCATTTTCATTCTTCTTTTTTTGTTTTTTCGTAGTTTGTACTGTCCCACATGTTAAATGTGATTTATTTTTTCGCCTGATGAAGACCCAAGTGGTTGAAATGCATCGTGTCTTGTCTTGTGCTTTGTTTGTCAATGTCATTGGCGGTAAGTTCTAAAACTCTATTCCTGATCTTACTTTGGGATAGTTAATACACCCACCAAAACACTGAATTGTTTACTACTTTGGGATAGTTAATACACCCACCAACACTGAATTGTTTACTACTTTGGGATAGTTAATACACCCACCAACACTGAATTGTTTACTACTTTGGGATAGTTAATACACCCACCAACACTGAATTGTTTACTACTTTGGGATAGTTAATACACCCACCAACACTGAATTGTTTACTATTTTGGGATAGTTAATACACCCACCAAAAAAAAAAATGAAAAGAAAAAACTGTAAGAAGCCTTTTCATGTAAACATGCTTTTTTTTCTGTTTTGATTTTTTTTTTTTTTTGCCTGTGTGTCTTTTTTTTTCTTCTTTGCTTTGGTCTTCCCTTTCTTCAGACTGACCTGAGGCAGGCCTTGAGCATGGAGACTTTGGTGCTGGCGTTTCCACTGCTACAGGCCAGCTTGTACTTCACCATCTGAAAACATCATCACCATTCCCCACATCTGAAAACATCATCTCTATTCCCCACATCTGAAAACATCATCACCATTCCCCACATCTGAAAACATCATCACCGTCCCCCACATCTGAAAACATCATCACCATTCCCCTCATCTGAAAACATCATCAGTATTCTCTCCACATGTGAAAACATCATCAGTATTCTCCCCACATCTGAAAACATCATCAGTATTCTCCCCTGATCTGAAAACATCATCAGTACTCTCCCCACATCTGAAAACATCGTCAATATTCTCCCCACATCTGAAAACATCATCAGTGTTCTCCCCACATCTGAAAACATCATCAGTATTCTACCCACATCTGAAAACATCATCAGTATTCTCCCCACATCTGAAAACATCAGTATTCTCCCCACATCTGAAAACATCAGTATTCTCCCCACATCTGAAAACATCATCAGTATTCTCCCCTCAACTGAAAACATCATCAGTATTCTCCCCACATCTGAAAACATCATCAGTATTCTCCCCGCATCTGAAAACATCATCAGTATTCTCCCCACATCTGAAAACATCATCAGTATTCTCCCCGCATCTGAAAACATCATCAGTATTCTCCCCACATCTGAAAACATCATCAGTATTCTCCCCGCATCTGAAAACATCATCAGTATTCTCCCCACATCTGAAAACATCATCAGTATTCTCCCCACATCTGAAAACATCATCAGTATTCTCCCCACATGTTCAACAAAGAAGGGAACTGGACAGGAAGCACACTATGTCCTTTATGGATAAGAGCCGTAAACCTCAAATCCATACAAAACAAATACACATAAAGTGATATAACAGGAATTATTTCCTGTTCTGAGGCTAAGAGATCTTCATAAATACAATCCCTTGCTCGCACTCCTCCCCTTCGCGCCTCCTTGCCCCCTCCACCCCCTTTATTACATCACACCATCTTTTTAATCCATTTAAGTCGACATAACATATAATATCAGCAAGCAGAAACAGACCACACATCCACTCAAACTCACTCCACTTAATACAGGTGTGAGTGAAGATGAGCATAGAGCTGGAAAAGTGGTGAAATATTTCACTGCACAAGACGTGGATCATTTTGATCATTCCACGTTGCCAGTGGTGACGGCCAGACCATGGGACAATGCAGGACTGGCCGCCAGGATCATTCTGATCATTCCACGTTGCCAGTGATGACAGACAGACCATGGGACAATGCAGGACTGGCGGCCTGGATCATCCTGATCATTCCATGTTGCCAGTGGTGACGGCCAGACCATGGGACAATGCAGGACTGGCCGCCAGGATCATTCTGATCATTCCACGTTGCCAGTGGTGACAGACAGACCATGGGACAATGCAGGACTGGCGGCCTGGATCATCCTGATCATTCCACGTTGCCAGTGGTGACGACCAGACCATGGGACAATGCAGGACTGGCAGCCTGGATCATTCTGATCATTCCACGTTGCCAGTGATGACAGACAGACCATGGGACAATGCAGGACTGGCCGCCAGGATCATTCTGATCATTCCATGTTGCCAGTGGTGACGGCCAGACCATGGGACAATGCAGGACTGGCGGCCTGGATCATTCTGATCATTCCACGTTGCCAGTGATGACAGACAGACCATGGGACAATGCAGGACTGGCCGCCAGGATCATTCTGATCATTCCATGTTGCCAGTGGTGACGGCCAGACCATGGGACAATGCAGGACTGGCGGCCTGGATCATTCTGATCATTCCACGTTGCCAGTGGTGACGGCCAGACCATGGGACAATGCAGGACTGGCGGCCTAAGCCATGCCTGAGTACTTGAGGGTACTGAGTAACAAGGGACATCACTCTGGCCAATATCATCAGAACAATATGGGATCACATGCAAATAATGATAAAACAGAATCATTTATTTTGGTTTCTGTGTGTGTGTGTGTGTGTGTGTGTGTGTGTGTGTGTGTGTGTGTGTGTGTGTGTGTGTGTGTGTAATACATAAAGCAATGATGTTCAGCAGCTACAAAGAGAAATAAAATACACTCACAGCAGCCTCTTCCGTTCTTCCCAGCATCCTGCAAAAAGTCCATCATGACTTCATTCATGACTTCATCAATCCTTGGACACAAAAAGTACATCATGACTTCATACATGACTTCATCAATCCTTGGACACAAAAAGTACATCATGACTTCATTCATGACTTCATCAATCCTTGGACACAAAAAGTCCATCATGACTTCATTCATGACTTCATCAATCCTTGGACACAAAAAGTACATGACTTCATGCATGACTTCATCAATCCTTGGACACACAAAGTACATCATGACTTCATACATGACTTTATCAATCCTGGACCACAAAGAGTACACCATGACTTCAAACATGACTTCATCAATCCTTGAACACAAAAAGTACATCATGACTTCACACATGACTTCATCAATCCTGGGACACAAAAAGAACATCATGACTTCATTCATGACTTCATCAATCCTGGGACACAAAAAGAACATCATGACTTCATTCATGACGTCATCGCTCCATCCACCAAGATAAAGAGCAGATCCCTGCTTTGCCCTTTGTTTAGTCAAACAATCTACACAGACATCAGATTATTACTTCACCAGTTTCTTCATCAACCCTTGAACATAAAAATCAGATCATTACTTCTTCATTATTTTCATCAGTTCATTAGCTTGGATAGCATATAGTTATTTTATTTATTGTTGAATCAATCCTTCAATACAAACAAGTAAAAAAATCATTACTTTATTCACAATTTCATTAATTTGAGAACTCAAAAATCCAAATGTATTTAGTCAAAAGACGATTGCTACAGACAAGAGGTTTAGTACAGAAAATGCAAATGAGTTCTCATGAATACTGGATGACCCACTGACACAATCCAGGACAAGAGTGCCTGGACCATGTGTTCAAGATTTTCTGCACAATGTGATCCACAGAAAATGCACATTTCCTGTTGTCACTACCGTAAAGTTCGGTATATTGAGCGCACCTGTATATAAGCCGCACCCACTAAATTTTTTAAAAATCTGAACTTTTTTCACAAATAAGCCGCACCGGTTTATAAGCCGCAGATATATACAACACAGTCCGATGTGCCGCAGGCGGCAGCTGGCCGAGCGTTGAGTTTACATAGTGTCGAAAATCATCACATACAATGTGTTCACTGCATTCATTGGCGTTTAAATAGGTCAGAATACAAGAGCATGTTTCCAGCTTTTCTTCAGTCTTTTTTTTTTTTTTTTAGTACGATGTGTTTTAAATCAATTAGAATCGAAGTTTTTATGAGGCTTCTTACAAGTGTTGTCTTTCCAACATCATTGCTTTAAAAAAAATACCGAAAAAAACAACGCATTAATGATGCGCTAGAAAGGCAGTTCTCTCCTGCATTCATTGGTGTATCAAGCTAAGCGATTGGCTGAGTACTCGAAAGCGCAAGCCAATCAAAGCGAAGGTATCAAATGCAAACCTTCACTCCCTGTCCACGATTTCAACAATGGCGGATCGAAGCCAAGGTCTGACAATGACCGAGTTGAATGCGCTAATCGCTTTTGAATTGCAAGACACACTTGGTAAGATAACGCATATAATAACAAACCAGAACATTAATGAAACGATTCGATTGTTTTATTTCGCTTAATACCGTGCCAGTGCTTAGTTATTTTGTTCGTAATTCAGCTAGTGTTAGTCAAGAGGTCGGAAACGGCCAACACATTGCGCCGTTCGAAGCGATCGTATTTTTGTAGAAGACAAACTGATGAAAAAAGATATCAGTAATGGGCTTTACTTATGTCGATTCCCGTATTTCTGAACGGGTTACTGATTCCATTACACGATTACACAGAAAATCGTAGTTAAAAGCATAATAAAAATTCATGAACAGTAAACACGATATGGTGAGTTACAGAGAAGCTAAGAATAGACGAGGGTGTGATGCTTCTGAAATCGGAAAAATCCGCAAATAAGCCGCATCGTTGTTTAAGCCGCAGGGTTTAAAGCTGGGGAAAAAAGTAGCGGCTTATAGTCCGAACTTTACGGTACACAATTTGATCCACAGAAAACAATGCACATTTCCTGTTGTCACTACACAATGTGATCCACAGAAAACAATGCACATTTCCTGTTGTCACTACACAATGTGATCCACAGAAAACAATGCACATTTCCTGTTGTCACTACACAATGTGATCCACAGAAAACAATGCACATTTCCTGTTGTCACTACACAATGTGATCCACAGAAAACAATGCACATTTCCTGTTGTCACTACACAATGTGATCCACAGAAAACAATGCACATTTCCTGTTGTCACTACACAATTTTTTATTTTTTTTATTTTTATTTTTTTTTGCTGTCCCAACCTCTGCGCCACTTCACAGGCAGTGCACCCAGGCCACTCATTCCGACGCCCCGTCCACAGCCACAGCCCGGTCGGCCCCGCCACAGCCCCGGCACCGGCAATCCACAGGAAGTAGTCAATATCAAGTCGTCAAGAGGCAACCCACCGGAGGAGACACTGCACTGCTGCCGAGTCACTTCGGTGGTGTTCAGTGGCGCCTGTTCTGATCTAACATACGCAGGACACCACCTACTAAGCCCCCTACTGATGACAATAATTGCTTAGTCGCGGAGCCGGCGTGAGTGAGCTCTCCCTCCAGAGGGCGCCACCACGTCCGTCCAACGACAGCCCTCATGGACTCGCCGATACCGGTGAACCCGACGGAACCAAACCAAGGCCATAGACGTGGAGAGGACATCGAAATTGAGGTCACCATGAGAGCAGGGCATGACGAGCCACAGAATTTAAGACTTTTTTATGCTGATCGATGAGAATGAGGATGATTAAGATGATGCTACGGATTTCCATTTCGGTCTGAGACTACATGACAGGGTTGTACTCTACGCTTACTTTCATAATATATCCAGGTGTCAACCAGGCCCGAGAGATGCAGGCATCTGCAGTGTTGGTCAGGAAATTTGAGCAACACTCTCAGATATGCATCCACGAAGTGGATGAAACTCGACTGTGTGGTCCCAGTCTTCCCAACTGAGTCCGCAGCAAACTCAACTCTGGGTAGGAGCCGGTCGGGACAGAAAAAACCCACATGACTCTGATGGGATTCGAACCCACGACCTCCCAGCCGGGAGTCCACGATGCTAACCACTTCGCCACGGCGGCTGGTGTCACTACACAATTTGATCCACAGAAAACAATGCACATTTCCTGTTGTCACTACACAATGTGATCCACAGAAAACAATGCACATTTCCTGCTGTCACTACACAATGTGATCCACAGAAAACAATGCACATTTCCTGTTGTCACTACACAATGTGATCCACAGAAAACAATGCACATTTCCTGGTGTCACTGCACAATGTGATCCACAGAAAACAATGCACATTTCCTGTTGTCACTACACAATGTGACCCACAGAAAACAATGCACATTTCCTGGTGTCACTGCACAATGTGATCCACAGAAAACAATGCACATTTCCTGTTGTCACTACACAATGTGATCCACAGAAAACAATGCACATTTCCTGCTGTCACTACACAATGTGATCCACAGAAAACAATGCACATTTCCTGTTGTCACTACACAATGTGATCCACAGAAAACAATGCACATTTCCTGTTGTCACTGCACAATGTGATCCACAGAAAACAATGCAGGACACCAGGTATCTGTACCCTAAGTCTTCAACACAAGCACTAATAATGAAGTAAAAAAAACAGACAGAGACTGAGAATGAACAAACGAAGCAATCATATTTGTTTAATGAGAGTAAAGAAGAAGTAACATTGTGTTTGATTACAGTCACCTTACTAAAAAAAAAAATGAAAAGGTACAAATATTGGAAACAACCCAGATCACAAGAGAGACAGGGAAACAGAAGGAGAGAGAGAGAGAGAGAGAGAGAGAGAGAGAGAGAGAGAGAGAGAGAGAGAGAGAGAGAGAAGAGAGAGAGAAGAGACATAGGGAGAGAGAGAGAGAGGGGGGGGGGAGAGGGGGAGAGAGAAAGAATGAGAGAGAGGAGAGAGAGAGCTAGAGGGAGAGAGAGAGGGGGGAGAGAGAGAGGAGAGAGAGAGAGAGAGAGAGAGAGAGAGAGAGAGAGAGAGAGAGAGAGAGAGAGAAAGAGAGAGCATATCTAAGTTCCTGTCCATCACAAGTAATACTAAGAAATGAAATCCAAGTTTCCTATCAACTGCATTTCCTCCTGATATGAAAACTGTGTAAACTCTGACCCCTGGCGGAAAAATAAAATAAAACAAAATAACAAAACAAAAAGAAAGGAAACTTACGACAGTGTGTCGACCAGTTCAGCATGTTCGAAGTGTCCCCTTAGGTAAGCCAGATAATGATTGGCCGCCAGAGGGCGACAAAGCAACTCCTGCTGGAAGATGGAGCGCTTGACCGTGTCCTTCAGGTGCAGCACCGCCTGTAACACACACACGCCCACACACCGGTCATCACACACCTCACTGCCTGTGACACACACACTCACTGCCTGTGACACACACCTCACTGCCTGAAACACACACTTCAATGCCAGCAACACACACCTCACTGCCTGTGACACACACCTCACTGCCTGAAACACACACTTCAATGCCAGCAACACACACCTCACTGCCTGTGACACACACCTCACTGCCTGTGACACACACCTCACTGCCTGTGACACACACCGCCCACACACTGGTCATCACACACCTCACTGCCTGTGACACACACCTCACTGCCTGTGACACACACCTCACTGCCTGTGACACACACCTCACTGCCTGTGACACACACCTCACTGCCTGTGACACACACCATACACACACTGGTCAGTCACACACCTCATGCCAGCTGGATCTTTACAGGTGATTCAAATGCTTCATCATGTCAACAGATGATGTTCTAAATCTACAAGGTAAGTAGTAATCTGTGGTTGAGCTCACATCCAACAAGAGTGATTTTGCCATTTTCACACTTTTCTTTACACATTTCCTAGTCAGGATGAAACCCAACACCTGCAAGACTTGAATCACAGCCCTCAGCTTACATCCCTTTGTAGGCAATTAGGTTACGCACTGAACCCTGTACTATATCAGTAGACATGAGCAGAACGCCCCACTGCACAAACTCACTGTACTGTATCATTATCAGCAGAGCAGAACGCCCCACTGCACAAACTCACTGTACTGTATCAGCAGAGCGGAACGCCCCACTGCACAAACACATATCAGCAGAGCAGAACGCCCCACTGCACAAACACATATCAGCAGAGCAGAACGCCCCACTGCACAAACACATATCAGCAGAGCAGAACGCCCCACTGCACAAACACATATCAGCAGAGCAGAACGCCCCACTGCACAAACTCACTGTACTGTATCAGCAGAGCAGAACGCCCCACTGCACAAACTCACTGTACTGTATCAGCAGAGCAGAACGCCCCACTGCACAAACTCACTGTACTGTATCAGCAGAGCGGAACGCCCCACTGTACAAACTCACAAACTCACAGCGGTGATGGCGTTGCCGTCCTTCCATGTGATGGCCTGGTCCAACAGGGACAGCTTGTCACCCAGCGCCCGGTAACACTCCAGGGAGTAAGGCTGCAGCACAAAACCACCCTGCACCCTCAGACACAAATTAGTGCATACCAGCTTATACATAAATACATATATATTTACACAAACTAACACTATTCAAATACAAATCAATAAAAGAAAGGAAGGGAAAGGAAAGGGGAGGGAGAGACAGTGAGAGAAAAGAACCCTCACCCACACCCTCCACACATACATTCACACACAGGACAGTTATTGACTTTTTGGTAAGTAAAAGAAAGGAAAGGAAAAGGAGGACAGAGACAGGGTAAGAGAGAAAAGGCTCACACAAACAACTGAACAGACGCTGGCACAGAATTGTAAATCAGACAAATTCAGCATCAGGACTAGCCATGGTGGCTTGTTCCTTCTTTCTCACATTACTTTACTCACAGATGAAAATGATGAAACAGAAATTCATTGGGGGGGAAAATCAGAATGGTGCAGACCTGCCAACCCCCTAAGAGACCAATGAGTAAGAACTGAAGCTCAGTGAGGCAGAAATGTGTAATTTCTGAGAGCTAAGAGTAATCAAGCGAGACATTTACCTTTTTTCAAACAAACACGATGCGATGAAATTGTTTGCACAATTTTTTTAAACTTTACTTTTCTACAAAAACAAGCTTTTCTTTTAAATGTCACAAGAAATCTTTACAAATTATAAAAATGTAGAATACACTGGAAACACACACAAATCCCCTAAACCATCATGGCATGGCACACCAAGGCTTTTAGTGTGCCAGAAACAACCTAAAAAAATTGGAAATGAAATGAGGGGGGAGTTCGAAGATGGAGAAACTGGGAACATGAAAATTAAGAAAATATATAACCTAAAAAATGTTCTCCCCTGTTGCTGATTCTGTGCATGTGGGGTTGGCTATCAGCCCTGTGGCGATTGTGTCATTTTTTAAGTATCGCGCCACCCTAGGAAAGAGTTTGTCACCCCCCCCCCCCCCCCCCCCCCGACTTCCATTAGTCCCCAACACAAACGGTCCATTCTGCAGTCGAGATGCAGCAGCAGTTTAGGCTTCCATGACAAGGGTCCTTGCAATGTGGGTTGTCTTTGTTCGACCGCTCTGGAACTGTTTGGCGATCTCCGAATCTGAGAACGCTTTTTAAAAAAGCTGGGATGCATGGTCGGCTGCGCTAAGAGCGATGTTGTGCTTGACGAAAAATCCGGCCACCAATGCTTCAGCCCGAATTACCCTTTCCCTAATTTCATCCTCTTTTGAGGTGTCTACAGTCTGAAAAAACTGTGTGATGCTGGAACAATTCGGCACGTTAGAGGAATCGATGTGCTTGCGTGACTCAAGGTGACGCTTCACATCCACCATCCCGCCATGGGAAATTGTGAAGTCTGACTTGCAAGTGGTACACCGTGCACAATTTACACCTTTAGCCGAAGGTTGTATGCAGGGGAACTTTTCCGAGTATTCTTTTCGGAACTTTTGACCAAGTTTTTTTCTTTTTCGCATCTTGTCCAAAACTTTCTACTCCATGTTTCGACATTTTCGTAGCTAAAACTTCAAAAAGACGCCAACTTCGCTGAATGGTAAAGATGGTGAAACGAACTGCGCATGACCGGAAACGCTTCTTGAAGATTACTGGTTATATGCATGGCGCCGTGCGTATCTGTACATAAGCTGATATTTTCGTCCGTTTTTTTGTTGTTGTTGAAAACTTTCAATGCGTAATTTTTGGCTAAATGCGTAAGGGCGTAAGAATTATCACTTGGGCGTAATAAATTACGCGAAATGCGTAATGGTTGGCAGGTCTGATGGTGGGAAAGCAAATCATCTCTTTCTCATTCTTGAAACTTGCAATGGTGGAGCTCTACATTACTGACCGTCAAAACCTGTTAACTCGATAAACGAGGACAACTCTTGTTCTCAATGAAAAACACTCAGTTCAGATCAAACCAGGTCATTCCATTCATAGATAATCAGTACAAGAAATAATTATGTAGCTTTCCTCTTCCTGTAGCCTGTGCTGTTTTGACAAAGCCAATTCTAAATGATCTGGTTTGACAAAGCCAATTCTAAATGATCTGGTGAGGTTTTCCTCCCTTTTTCATCCCACACCGTGAGCCAGTGAAGTGGTGTTATGGTGAAGCAAGTTTTAGAAGAAATCCTCGAGGACTTTTTCAGCTAATGACTGTACATACAAAAGCCATATAAATTTATGCAGTGGTAGACATGCCAGACTGTGACACAGTCAAGTTGTATAATTTCATTGGTCACATCTGTGATTAAACAAGCTGTCGGAATGATAAACATTGATGATGTCATAATTTGTTGGCCTTTATTTCTCTCAGAAATGTGCATCACAGCTAATTCAAACACAATGAAATGTGTCATAGAAAAATTATATTTCTGTATCTGTACACCTTCAAACTGACCATCCAAACAGGCCACCAAGGGAAGAGCACAGCCACAACCTTCAAACTGACCATCCAAACAGGCCACCAAGGGAAGAGCACAGCCACAACCTTCAAACTGACCATCCAAACAGGCCACCAAGGGAAGAGCACAGCCACAACCTTCAAACTGACCATCCAAACATGCCATGAAGGGAAGAGCACAGCCACAACCTTCAAACTGACCATCCAAACAGGCCATGAAGAGTAGGCTACACTGCCAGTCACTCTGCCAGGACTGAGTCAAGGAAAAAGCAGTTGGCCTGGTATCTGGAGTACAGATAGACTGCACAGTCTGCACAGCTTCAGCCACAGTGACACATGGCCACACTGCACAGTCAGTACAGCTTCAGCCACAGTGACACATGGCCACACTGCACAGTCTGCACAGATACAGTAACACATGGCCACACTGCACAGTCAGCACAGCTTCAGCCACAGTGACACATGGCCACACTGCAGTCTGCACAGCTTCAGCTACAGTGACACATGGCCACACTGCACAGTCTGCACAGCTTCAACTACAGTGACACATGGCCACACTGCACAGTCTGCACAGCTACAGTGACACATGGCCACACTGCACAGCTTCAGCTACAGTGACACATGGCCACACTGCACAGTCAGCACAGCTTCAGCAACAGCGACACATGGCCACACTGCACAGCTTCAGCTACTGTGACACATGGCCACACTGCACAGTCTGCACAGCTTACACTACAGTGACACATGGCCACACTGCACAGCTTCAGCTACAGTGACACATGGCTACACTGCACAGTCTGCACAGCTTACACTACAGTGACACATGGCCACACTGCACAGCTTCAGCTACAGTGACACATGGCCACACTGCACAGTCAGCACAGCTTCAGCTACAGTGACACATGGCCACACTGCACAGTCTGCACAGCTACAGTGACACATGGCCACACTGCACCGTCAGCACAGCTTCAACTACAGTGACACATGGCCACACACAGATGCTTACCTCTCCTTTCATGATGCGTCTCAAGGTCAGTTCAATCGGCATCTTGCTCCATCTCTCTCTTCTGGCAGACTGAAAAATACAAAGCAGCATAATTCATCTCTTTTGACCTGTCAGTCTCCCTCGTTTATTCCTTTCTCATCAAGAAAGAAAAAAAGACCCAGTGCCAAGCAGGCTCCACAACCATGCATCATTGTCATTGGAAGGGGGCTGACCAGATCATCTCCAGCATATTCTGGATCAGACCAGGCACCACCCAACACAACTGAAGTGACTCAGCAGCAGCACAGTGTCTTCTCTAATTTAACTCCTCACAACGACCTGTGTTGACTGCTCCTTGTGGACGGCTGGTGTGGGGCTGCAATAGGACAACCTAGGTGTAGCTGTGTCTATGGAGCTTGGAATGAAGTAAGTAATGCCACTGAGGGGCCATGGAAGAGGAGACAGCCCAAAACAACCTACATGCCACATGTAGCCTGTGGAAGAGAACACAGCCCCAAACAATCTACATGCCTCATGTAGCCTGTGGAAGAGGAGACAGCCCCAAACAACCTACATGCCACACGTAGCCTGTGGAAGAGGAGACAGCCCAAAACAACCTACATGCCACATGTAGCCTGTGGAAGAGGAGACAGCCCCAAACAACCTACATGCTACATGTAGCCTGTGGAAGAGAACACCGCCCCAAACAACCTACATGCCACATGTAGCCTGTGGAAGAGGAGACAGCCCCAAACAACCTACATGCCACATGTAGCCTATGGAAGAGGAGACAGCCCCAAACAACCTACATGCCACATGTAGCCTGTGGAAGAGAACACAGCCCCAAACAACCTACATGCCACATGTAGCCTGTGGAAGAGACAGCCCAAAACAACCTACATGCCACATGTAGCCTATGGAAGAGGAGACAGCCCAAAACAACCTACATGCCACATGTAGCCTATGGAAGAGGAGACAGCCCCAAACAACCTACATGCCACACGACACGTAGCCTGTGGAAGAGAACACAGCCCAAAACAACCTACGTGCCACACATAGCCTATGGAAGAGGAGACAGCCCAAAACAACCTACGTGCCACATGTGTAGCCTGTGGAAGAGAACACAGCCCAAAACAACCTACATGCCACATGTAGCCTGTGGAAGAGGAGACAGCCCAAAACAACCTACATGCCACATGTAGCCTGTGGAAGAGGAGACAGCCCAAAACAACCTACATGCCACATGTAGCCTGTGGAAGAGGAGACAGCCCAAAACAACCTACATGCCACACGTAGCCTGTGGAAGAGAACACAGCCCAAAACAACCTACATGCCACATGTAGCCTGTGGAA
>CM031605.1:1516586-1541313 GCA_018398815.1 Conus ventricosus
ACAAAAGTCAGAGAGAACAGACTCAGCGCCCCACCATTCCCAGCAAGGAAGCCCAGTGGTCCCCAGGCCCTACCTTCCTCAATGCTCAGACTGTTGGAGCTGCCGGAGGGAGTGGTCACCATCGTCACTCTGGGGAACGACGCCTCCGACCCCGCCCCTTTGTGAGTTGCTGCACACAGCATCACTGTGTGTCAAACTAGTGCTCTGAACAGAAACGCCTGATCTATACCCCACTGGATATTTTCACTCCCTGGATTTCCACTGACTAGATTGAACAGTTGACTCAGTCTTATCACTTGGTTTTGCTAAGAATACCTTCCTCTGTTCCAAGGTCACCAGCCTCACCACACTGATGTTCAGAAATGGAGGTTTGATTCTGCCATCCTGCTTCTCTTGTGTCTTTTTTCCTTCCTCAATTCCAACATCTTCCTTGTTGTCTTACATTTTTCTTTATATGATTTAACAGCTTTTTTCATTTTCCCCCCTTGATCTAAAAGTATTGTCTTTTCTTAACCTCAAACATTTTTGTTCATGACATGATCTTAAAGGCTCCGTTCTGTTTTCTTTGGTTCATTTCAAAGTTTCTTTTTCTATACTTGATTTTCAAGGCTTTTCTTTTTTTTTTCTTTTTCTTTCCTTTTTTCCTTTTCTTTTCTTTTTCTGTTGTTTTTTTTTGGAAGGGAAGGACCGCAATTGGGAAAGGGGCTAGATTTCAAACATAGTTTTTCCTTTGCCTGATACTTAAGGCTTCTTTTAACTTCCTACGTTTGATGCCAAAGGCTTCCTTTATATTGCTTTATTTCAAAGGCTTTATATATTTTACTTCAGGCCAAAGGCTTCTCTTACACTGCTTTATTTTAAAGGCTTTTTTTTTTTAATTTACTGGATGCCAAAGGCTTCCTTTATTGTGCTTGATTTCAAAGATTTCCTTCATTATCTTTGCCTGATTTCAAATGCTTCTTTTATCATCTTTGCTTGATTTCAAACGTTCAATATTACTTTTACTTGTGGTGTGTGTGTGTGTGTGTGTGTGTGTGTGTGTGTGTGTGTGTGTGTGTGTGTGTGTGTGTGTGTGTGTGCGTGTGTGTGTGTGTTCTTTTATCATCTTTGCTTGATTTCAAAACTTTCAAGATTACTTTTACTTGATTTAAAGGGTTTTTTTGTTGTTGGTGAGCTGCCCTCTGCCCAACCAAGTGACAGCTGACGTAAATATTTCACACCAACATCTGTGCATAACCACCAATGTAGCCTAACCAATCCTTGTTCCCCTCATTCCCTCACAAAAAATATGGAATGAAACATTCAGAGCTAAATCTGAATTAAACCATCAATCAAACCAAACCAATTTTTCTTCCCCTCAGTCCTTTTGTTTTCCCTCACTCCAGTGCGGTGCAGTGAACAGAATGAAATACTCTGAACAAAAGTCACTAACACCGTCACTTCATCTCCGCCAACGTCTTGCCTCATTCCACAACTAAAGAGCTAAGAGACTGAAGTAACATGAAGTCACATCTGAGCCACATTATCAACTTAAGCCAAACAATTACAACTTTCCAGCACTAGGCAAACACAAAGCATTTTCCGTTGTAACAATCCGAGAACTCACAAGTCAATGATCTAATCATTTCACTTAAAAAAGGGGGGCCACCAGTGTAGAAAATAAAAGGTAGTTAAGCGAACATCCTCCATAACCTAGACACAGCACAACTCACAAAAGAAACTTGCATCCTCCATCACCGAAAGGCACAGCAGATTTCACCAAACTAAAAACATTGGACATAATCTAATAACACAGCAGAACACACCAGAGAAACACATCATTACCTAAAGACATAGCAGAACATGCTAAAGAAACAGACATCATTACCTCAAGACACAGCAGAACATGCTAAAGAAACAGACATCATTACCTAAAGACATAGCAGAACATGCTAAAGAAACAGACATCATTACCTCAAGACACAGCAGAACATGCTAAAGAAACAGACATCATTACCTAAAGACTTAGCAGAACATGCTAAAGAAACAGACATCATTACCTCAAGACACAGCAGAACATGCTAAAGAAACAGACATCATTACCTAAAGACATAGCAGAACATGCTAAAGAAACAGACATCATTACCTAAAGACATAGCAGAACACACCAGAGAAACAGACATCATTACCTAAAGACATAGCAGAACATGCTAAAGAAACAGACACCATTACCTCAAGACACAGCAGAACATGCTAAAGAAACAGACATCATTACCTAAAGACATAGCAGAACATGCTAAAGAAACAGACATCATTACCTCAAGACACAGCAGAACATGCTAAAGAAACAGACATCATTACCTAAAGACATAGCAGAACATGCTAAAGAAACAGACATCATTACCTAAAGACATAGCAGAACACACCAGAGAAACAGACATCATTACCTAAAGACATAGCAGAACATGCTAAAGAAACAGACATCATTACCTCAAGACACAGCAGAACATGCTAAAGAAACAGACATCATTACCTAAAGACATAGCAGAACATGCTAAAGAAACAGACATCATTACCTAAAGACATAGCAGAACACCCCAGAGAAACAGACATCATTACCTAAAGACATAGCAGAACACCCCAGAGAAACAGACATCATTACCTAAAGACATAGCAGAACACCCCAGAGAAACAGACATCATTACCTAAAGACATAGCAGAACACACCAGAGAAACAGACATCATTACCTAAAGACACAGAACACCCCAGAGAAACAGACATCATTACCTAAAGACACAGAACACCCCAGAGAAACAGACATCACTACCTAAAGACACAGAACACCCCAGAGAAACAGACATCACTACCTAAAGACACAGAGCACCCCAGAGAAACAGACATCATTACCTAAAGACATAGCAGAACACCCCAGAGAAACAGACATCATTACCTAAAGACATAGCAGAACACACCAGAGAAACAGACATCATTACCTAAAGACACAGCAGAACATGCTAAAGAAACAGACATCATTACCTAAAGACACAGCAGAACATGCTAAAGAAACAGACATCATTACCTAAAGACACAGCAGAACATGCTAAAGAAACAGACATCATTACCTCAAGACACAGCAGAACATGCTAAAGAAACAGACATCATTACCTAAAGACATAGCAGAACATGCTAAAGAAACAGACATCATTACCTAAAGACATAGCAGAACATGCTAAAGAAACAGACATCATTACCTAAAGACACAGCAGAACATGCTAAAGAAACAGACATCATTACCTCAAGACACAGAACACACCAGAGAAACAGACATCATTACCTAAAGACACAGAACATCCCAGAGAAACGGACATCATTACCTAAAGACACAGAGCACCCCAGAGAAACAGACATCATTACCTAAGACACAGAGCACCCCAGAGAAACAGACATCATTACCTAAAGACACAGAACACCCCAGAGAAACAGACATCATACCTAAAGACACAGAGACACCCCAGAGAAACAGACATCATTACCTAAAGACAAGCAGAACACACCAGAGAAACAGACATCATTACCTAAAGAACAACCCAAGAAACGACACATTACCTAAAACACAGAGCACCCAAGAAACAGACATCATTACCTAAAGACATACAGAACACCCCAGAGAAACAGACATCACTACCTAAAGACACAGAGCACCCCAGAGAAACAGACATCATTACCTAAAGACATAGCAGAACACACCAGAGAAACAGAACACATTACCTAAAGAACAGAACCCAAGAAACAGACATCATTACCTAAAGAGAGAAACCAAGAACACATCATTACCTAAAGACACAGAACACCCCAGAGAAACAGACATCATTACCTAAAGACATAGCAGAACACACCCCGAGAAACAGACATCATTACCTAAAGACATAGCAGAACACACCAGAGAAACAGACATCATTACCTAAAGACAAGCAGAACACACCAGAGAAACAGACATCATTACCTAAAGACAGCAGAACACACCAGAGAAACACATCATTACCTAAAGACAAGAAACACACCAGAGAAACAACATCATTACCTAAAGACACAGAACACACCAGAGAACACGACATCATTACCTAAAGACATAGCAGAACACACCAGAGAAACACATCATTACCTAAAGACACACAGAACACACCAGAGAAACAGACATCATTACCTAAAGACATAGCAGAACACACCAGAGAAACACATCATTACCTAAAGACAAGAACACACCAGAGAAACGGACATCATTACCTAAAGACATAGCAGAACACACCAGAGAAACGACATCATACCTAAAGACACAGAACACACCAGAGAAACGACATCATTACCTAAAGACATAGCAGAACACACCAGAGAAACAGACATCATTACCTAAAACACAGAACACACCAGAGAAACGACACATTACCTAAAGACACAGAACACACCAGAGAAACAGACATCATTACCTAAAGACACAGAACACCCCAGAGAAACGACACCATTACCTAAAGACAAAGAACACACAGAACAGACATCATGACCAAAGACACAGAGCACACCAGACCCTAGCACCACACAGGCAGACTTACCTAAGACGTCAGACCTGGAGCGGACATGCTGGCAGGCTTTGTGACAGCTGCGACAGGCACCATCAGCTACTGCGATTCAGCGCACTCTGGGCACAGGTGCTGTAAGCTGCGAGGCATGGGATGGAGTTGCTGGAGGGGGACAGAAGGGTGGCGAGGGAGGACAGGTCTGGTGCTTTTCTACCAGTGTCTGACAGGCAAGTCACCGTCAGCAATCACATCATCATTCTGATATATCCACCCACACATTCATCTATGTGTGCAGATACATACACACCAGATAGTTAGACAGATAGATAAACAGACATATATATATATATATATATATATATATATATATATAGTATGTATTATATACTACAGTATTGCACACCAGCCTTTTTCTAGGATAGCATTCTTCTTAAAACCGAAAAGGTAGAGGAGTCAAATTACCACTTTCCGCTGTCACTGAGGAGAAACAATCAGGTTTCGAAATATCGTATCTGACCAGGAGTTATATGTTAGTGAGTTTCCTCCACACTGGAGATTGTCTCCCCCTTGGGGACTATAAACTTGCTGAAGGCCCATTTTGAGAAGCATTTATTTTATTTTTCCCCATTGACCCACTCAAGCACATACTGTTAGTTAGGCAGAATTATCTCCACTGCAGATATGAATGCTTATCTCCCCCTATTTCATCAATCTAAGTCATAAGAGCAAGCTTTGGTTATAACTGAATATTTCTTGCAGTCATTGCAACACCAAGCTGGTGGTAAGAATACCATGGAATTACAGACTGTGATTTTTATCTCTATTTGATGCCAAGGGAACAGACACACAATCAGCTGTGTCTCACTGACAAGTCCTAATCAGTGGACTAAATGCCTCGGAGCAAGTGATAGGAATGGTCCTATTTACAAAATAAACGATGTCATCTTCATGTGCTGCAAGAGAAGGTTTTTATATTTTCAATCTAACACTCTTGATTTTTCATTCCTATTTTCTTTCTCCCAACACCGATACCCCCACCCCCACCCCCACCCCCCCACCTTTATTTTTATTTTTTTGTAAGAGTCTTTGTCAAATAATTCATGATTCACAATATAATGGAGGAATTGTTAGCCTGCACTTGGTTTTTTCCCCACTACTGATATGAAAACACCGGGAATTCCTTAGTTATCAGACATTGGACACTTGACTTCAGGCAACTTGAAGCCTTCATATTTGTCACATGTTAGATAGCTGGTGTTTTAGTTCATTTTTCTCTTTGTGTGTGTGTGTGTGTGTGTGTGTGTGTGTGTGTGTGTGTGTGTGTGTGTACACACACATGTGTGTGTGTGTGTGTGTGTGTGTGTGTGTGTGTGTGTGTGTGTGTGTGTGTGTGTATGTGTGTGTGTATACACATGTTTGTGTGTGTGTGTGTGTGTGTGTGTGTGTGTGTGTGTGTGTGTGTGTGTGTGTGTGTTCACAGCAGCCCTGTCAATCCAGGAGACAAACTCAGAGGTCAGAGGAGAACAGCACATCCTCTACAGGAAAACCAGGACAAAACAGAAGGAATGGGGAAGCTGAGGGAAAGGGTGGGTGGGGTGACAGGGTGGGGGAAGTGGAGGTGCAAGGGAGAGAGCTGACCGCGGGGGAGTTGGTGGGAAGAAAGTGAAAGTTTTTTTTTTTTTAATTTTTTAGCAAGAGTCATTGTGCCAGAGAATACTTTAGAACATGAGTGACGTTGGATATTTAACCTGTGTAAACAATCCCCTCTGACAAGTCACTTGTTTTGTTGGAAAAACAATCTTTTTCATTTTACCTTCACACACACACACACACACACACACACACACACACACACGCACACACGCACACACGCACACACGCACGCACTTGTACCTTGTAAATTCATAAACTAACCAATAGTCCCACCCCACCCTTCCTATTCCTTCTGCCCTCTCTCACTCAGAGAGAAGCATTTGAAAAACATCATGTTGATGTAAATTCAACTCTTTCAAGTACGTACAGAATCCCTAGTATGCATTAGGTAAGACAGACAGACCTGCCTAGGCCCCAAAATACTCCCCAGTATAGAACCCTAATTTCACTTTCAGTAATAAGTGTTTTCAGAAACATGATCATGGTATCATTTCCACAAATGAGCTCTCAGTATCTTCTTCTTTGAACTAACAAAACTGGATTCATGGTCAACACTTTGAGTGTATATAAATGCCTTTTTTCACAAACATGAAACCAAGTTTCAAGTGATTTGATTTTGTGTGTGTGTGTGTGTGTGAATTAGACAATCAGTGATGTTTTGTAAATAGAACTATTTTGGAATCTGTCTTAGATTGATGTTTGACAATATCTATATGACGTCATCAATTGTTGGTCCTCCCCCATACCTGATCAAGACATCTAACAATGATGCAGCTCACAGGTGACAAAAACTTGTCTGTCTGTTGTCATCTTTAGCACAGGACATTTCTCTGTGTAATATTACAGGCATTGTTGACTGGCAGCCACTGATTTTTTTTTTCTTGTTTACATAGCCAAATTCCCGCAAACTTTCCAAGTAGGCTTTCTTTTACGCCACTGACTTCTCATTCTGAATCAGTTTCATACAGCCTCCAAGAGGCCATTTTCTGCATGAGTGAAGACACCACCACCACTGGCATCACATGACTGCTCTTCCGGCAAGTCCCACATGTGGGCAAAAAACCCTCAGGCAAACCGACATGGAGTGGAACATAATCGTAGGTTTTACAGTCAGCATGATCATAGTTGTTTTTTTTTTAACTTGTCTATTGATCCATATTTTGGGGGCCTGAAAAATGGAAACAACAGACAAATCGTGGCACTAGGTAGGTCTAGACAGTAGAGGCAATCAATTAAAAAACTTGTTTTTCCCCCTCATCCATACAGAGGCACAATAACATACAATCACACACTGCACTGCATACTACAGCGTCTCCATCTTTTACCATAATACATACAATACACACTGCATTGCACGCTGTAATGTCTCCATCTTTTACCATAATACAGACAATACACACTGCACTGCACGCTGTAATGTCTCCATCTTTTACCATAATACATACAATCACACACTGCACTCTACATTGCAATGTCTCCATCTTTTACCATACTACATACAATTACACACAGCACAGCACGTTGCAATGTCTCCGTCTTTTACCACAATAACAATTACACACTGCTTTGACATTGCAATGTTTCCATCTTTTACCATACTACATACAATTACACACAGCACAGCACGTTGCAATGTCTCCGTCTTTTACCACAATAACAATTACACACTGCTTTGACATTGCAATGTTTCCATCTTTTACCATACTACATACAATTACACACAGCACAGCACGTTGCAATGTCTCCGTCTTTTACCACAATAACAATTACACACAGCACAGCACGTTGCAATGTCTCTGTCTTTTACCACAATAACAATTACACACTACTTTGACATTGCAATGTTTCCATCTTTTACCATATCGCACAGATGTTTCGTTGCCAAGGTCAAGGAATTCCATGTCATCCTCATCATCCCCATCACCAAACTTGGCTGACCTGATGATTTTCTTGGCTGCCTCAATGGATACCTGGCAGGGAAAAAAAAGAAAATCTGTGAAGCAACATTCTGATCACCGCTCACACCATGACAACAAGCACTTTGTTGTCCGAGTACAGACTGCGTGATCATCAACATACACACACACTTTGTTGTCTGAGTACATACTGTGTGGTCACCAACATACACACACACTTTGTTGTCGGTCTGCAACAGGACTGAGACCTTTGCTGTGGGTCTATTTGTTACGTGTAACAACTCTCTGGAACGGACTGCCTGAGATCAGGATCACATGGTGGATAAACTGCCTTCAACACAGCACACAGACCCCCCCAGTCTGACAGTGATGTAGGCCAGTAAAGAGTGAGTGTGTGTGTGTGTGTGTGTGTGTGTGTGTGTGTGTGTGTGTGTGTGTGTGTGTGTGTGTGTGTGTGTGTGTGCGTATGTGTCTGTGTGTTCTTCAATGTGTAGATGTGTGTGCACCTATATATACAAACAAGTTGTATCTATTCCTCTATATAATGCACCCATGTCTGCATGACTGTTTCAAAAAGAAAGTGACAAAAGGAAAGTGGGTGTGTTTGTGCAGGAGTCAAAGTGCAGGAGTCAAAGTGCAGGAGTCAAAGTGTTTGTGTGGTGGTAGGGTTCCACATCATTAAAATGTTTATGTAAGAGTTTTCACACCTTTAAGTTAAAGTTGGGGGGGGGGGGGGGGGGGGGGGGGAGAGGGGGAATGATTTCATACCTTCAACAAAAAAATTCTTGGAGATGGAGGGGGTCACAGGCAAAGCATTCTGCAATATTCAATTTTCAAAAAAGCAACTTTTATCAATGAGGTGTATTATTATTTAATGTGTGCTTCATTAATATGTGTCACAGTCTAGCATTAAACAAAGTTGGTTGTTGTTGTTTTTTACCATGAGCTGGCTGTGTCAAATCATGTTCTCCAACATGGAACTGCATCATTCATTTACCATCAGAACGGTGAGTCTACTGATGAATGGCCATTCATCTTTTGATGTTAAACAACGGCTCAATGCTGACAATTTTTCCAATCCATCTGAAATTTTAAAGAAAAAAAAAAAAAAGCAAGCTTAAGCTCTGGGTGGGGGAGGAAGAGAAGGTGTAAAAGTGGGCAAGAAGGATATAAGGCAATAGACGTCTACTCACGATACATTTCCTCTGACACTTACATCGTCATCAAAAATGTTCTTTCTGTTGGTCTTCAGATCTCCGTCTTCCTCCCCATCATGGTCATCTCTCTCCTTCCAAAAACACACAGTATCTACATATGAAGGCAATACAATCATCATTGATGAAAACAGGTATGCAGGTAAGATAAGATAATGTTGCTTATAGCCCAGCCGACCGCAAAGGGCCATATCAGGGCTGTAGGTATGCAGGTAACAGTTCAAATGCAGAAACTTCATATCTAAAACAGTATAAATATAAATCGGAAATGAAATGAGGTAGGGAACAGTAAACGATAAACAGTAAACAAGTGGGGTATGTTTTGCTCCCATAAGGAAACCTAACCAGAGTAACTTTTATTCAAGACTGGCACAGCCTTTTAAACTTGAATAAAGTCAGACAAATACATAGACGAACAATCTAATAGTGGGGGAAAAACAAGCGGCCTGCGCTTGTTTTTCCCCCACTATTAGATTGTTCGTCTATGTATTTGTCTGACTTTATTCAAGTTTAAAAGGCTGTGCCAGTCTTGAATAAAAGTTACTCTGGTTAGGTTTCCTTATGGGAGCAAAACATACCCACTTGTTTACAGTATAAATATAAATTACTTGCTGCAGTCATTGGCAATGACAGTTCACAGATCTAAAGAGTCCCCAAGATAAACGACTAGGCCTTCCCATTATTATTCTTTTGTAAGAATATCCTCACTCTAGGTAAGGCTACTTCCATTCAAAAATGTTAGAGGTAAGCATCTGCGGTTTCTTCAGTAAAAACAACATATCTCTATTGCCATTGGTAAGGCTACTTCCATTCAAAAATGTTAGAGGTAAGCATCTGCGGTTTCTTCAGTAATAAAAACAACATATCTATGGCAATCGCCAGTCGCCAACATGGAAGTTGGCTTCTAGAGCTCCCAGCCAGCAAGTCATCATAGGTAAGGCTGCCACTGAGATTTACTCACGTTCTTAACAGTATCATTTAGCTGAATGACACTGTTTCGATGCCTCTAGGTTGATAGGGAAACAACGAGGAAACCAGACGAGTTGTGTGTAGAAAGCACGTGTTTATTGCTCAGCCATATTGCCAGAGAGTCACTAGGGAAGGGCCGCTACTCATGCATTTGGGGTAGGGGGACGCATGGTTATTTCCCATCATGAAACTGACGTTTGGTGTATGGGCATATGTTACATCTCCCTTTCTTTAAAAGAATTGTTAAATGAGCTGCTATCAAAACATACACAGATTACAAACTACTGATGGGCAGAGAAACCGACTAGAACTGAGGGTGACAGATGATGACGTTTGCCACAAGGATCACAGGGTCTTTCACCTGAGTTTATCTTCACAGGGTCTTTCACCTGAGTCTATCTTCACAGGGCTTATTGGTGAATGTCTACAAATCGAGCTTTCTGGGTGGAATCACTGCCCGACCACTCCTCGTCTTGGGTATGTATGCAGCTGCTTGGGGTGTGGGCACGGCTGGCTCAGCGGGATCGGGACGACGATGTGTGGCTGGCAGGTGCTGGTGTGGCTGGGGGATCTTGGGTGTACCAGATGCTGGGGAAGTGTCTGGTACCGATGGCTTGGTTGGTTTCAGGAAACGCTGGTTCCTTCGGTATTGAGCGCCGTCTGTGGTCCGCACTATGAAAGAACGGGGGGGTTTTGCCATGGGCAATGATCTTTGCTGGCTGCCAGTCTTGGCCTCTGTCTAGCTGAATTAAGGCCTGGTCTCCGCACTTCATTGGTGACAGGGGGTGGGCGGAGCGATTGTAATGACGTTCTTGTCTCGTCTGCATCTGCTGGCGTTTGTGCATGACATCTCCAGGGCGGATTGTTTTGGGGGCCAGTTGGTGGTGAGTGGCTGGCAGACTGGCTCTTAGCTGGCGGCCCATGAGGAGCTGTGCTGGTGATGCCAGGTTGTCCACTGGTGTTATGCGGTATTCGAGGATAGCTCGAAGTGGACTGCATCTATCAGCTTTGGATTTGTCCATCATCCTCTTGATTGTTTGGACAGTTTTCTCTGCCAGTCCATTTGATTGCGGATGTCTGGGGCTTGATGTTATGTGCTGAAAGTCCCAGGCCTTTGCAAAATCTGCAAACTCACAGGCAGCGTACTGTGGCCCATTGTCACTGATGACAATTTCAGGTATGCCGTGGCGGGCAAAGTGGGCTGACAGCTTCTATATGATGGCTGCTGAGGTGGTAGATGGCAGTTCATCAACCTCAAAGTATCTGCTGTAGTAGTCGACAGTGCAAAGGAAATGTCTGTCGTTCCATGAGAATAGGTCTGTGGCAACCTTTTGCCAAGGGCGAGTGGGGATGGCATGGGGCATGAGAGGTTCCTTGGGGTTTGAAGGGAGTTTGGGAATGCAGGTCTGGCACGTAGATACCATCTGCTGGATTTCAGATGTCATACCTGGCCAAAATAGTATTTGTCGGGCCTTCTGCATTGATTTCTCGATGCGAGATGTCCTGCATGGATCTTCTCAAGCATCCTGCGGCGCATGGAAGAAGGGATGAGGATTCTGTCCCCTTTAAAAACAATGCCATCGATGGATAATTCTTCTCTGAAGTTCCAAAACTTCAAGGTGCTGGGATGGCATCGCTTCCTGTCTTCTGGCCAACCATGCTGGATGTAATCTTATAACTGGCACAGTTCTTGGTCTTCTTGGGTTGCCAGGCGTAGCTCTTCCATTTCTCATCACTGACTGGCAGGTTCCTGATGAGAGCATGGACGTAGCTCTTCCATTTTCTCATCACTGACTGGCAGGTTCCTGATGAGAGCATGGACTTGGAAATCCAGGTCCTCACCTGTGGTGTCTTCAGGGTCCGCTGGTGGATGTTTTCGGAACAAGGTGTCGGCCACAGGAATGGTCCTGCCGGGAACATGTACGATCTTGATGTCGTATTTTTGTAATTGGAGGAGCATACGCTGAAGCCTGGGCGGTGCGGTGGTGAGGGGCTTCTTCATAATGGTCTCCAGGGGCTTGTGATCGGACTGGACCAGTGTCTGTCTGCCATAGATGTACTGGTGGAACCGACGGCATCCAAAGACGATTGCGTACAGTTCCTTTTCTATCTGGGCATAATGTTGCTCAGTGGTGGACAATGCTTTGGAAGCAAAGGCGGCTGGTTTGTCTTCTTGAAGTAGAGTCGCTCCGAGACCATGCTGGCTTGCGTCCACCTGCAGTGTTGCTGGTTTTGACGGGTCAAAGAAGGCAAGGACAGGCTGGTTTGAGATCACTTGCTTTGTTTTCTCAAAAGCTTCCTGCTGTGGAGCATCCCATTGGAAGTCGACGTCGGCCTTCAGCAGGTCTCTCATTGGTTTTGTGATTTCTGAGAGCTGTGGTGCAAACTTGCTGAGGTATGTGATCATGCCTAAGAGAGTTTGGAGTTCCTTTTTCTCTGTAGGTGGTGGCATGTTCACAATGGCTTTGACTTTGGAAGCGTCTGGTTTGAGGCCTTCAGCTGTGATGATGTGCCCAAAATATTCAACCTGTTGTGCACCGATGGTCAGCTTGTCAGGGTTCAGCTTTAGATTCTTTGGATGGCTCTCTGGAGGGCTGTTTTCAGGTTAGCATCGTGTTCTTCCCTGGTGGCTCCTGAAACGATGATGTCATCTATGAGCGCTGTTACGCCAGGTATTCCTTCAAGAGTTCATCCATTTTCCTTTGGAACTCATCTTGGGCATTGACAAGTCCAAAGGGAAGTCTCCTGAAACGATATCTCCGAATGGAGTGTTGAATGTGGTCAAAAATGACGATTGCTCTGTCAGCTTCAGTTGCCAGTATCCGGATTTGGCATCCAGCTTGCTGAAGTATCTGGCTTTAGGCATTTTGGCCAAGGCGTCTTCTAGCGTTGGCATGGAGTAGTGAGGTCGCCTGATAGCTGTGTTGAGGTCTTTGGGGTCCAAACAGATCCTCAGCTGGCCATTTGGCTTTTCGACTATGACTAGAGAGTTGACCCAGTCAGTAGGTTCTGTAACTTTGTGGATGACATCCATCTTCTCCATTCGATCCAGTTCCTTCTTCAGCTTGTCCTTCAGCGCATGTGGAACACGCCTTGGTGGGTGTACAACTGGTCTGGCGTCAGGGCTGATGTGTACGTTGACTTCTCCCTCAAGTGATCCAAGGCCATTAAAAGCCTGTTTGTACTCGTCAAGTACTGATTCTTTGGTCATTGGGCTGGTGCTGTTGACTGAAAGAAGCAATTGGACAATGCCTAGATCCATGCAGGCCCGTAGACCTAGCACTGGTTGGGCATGGCAGGTGTTGGCGATGACAAACTCTTGTTCAATGGTTCTTTCTTTGTAAGCGCACTTGAGTGATATGGTCCCTTTCACGTCAAGGGACTGCCCTGTATAGCTGTACAGACGATGAGTCGTTTTGTGGATAGGAGGTGGATTTTCCATCTGCTTGTATTTGGACAGGGGAATGACGCTGACTTGGGCTCCGGTGTCGATTTTGAATTGTATGTGATCTCCAGTGTTCAGATGGAGTTCTACAAATGCAGAGTCAGGCTGTTGTACAGTCCCTCCGATGGAGTCGATGTACAAAGGTGTGCCGTCGTCACTCTCTTCTTCGATGAGGTGGATTGCTCTCTTATCCTTTCTCTTTTTCAGGCATAACTTCTCATAATGGTTCTTTTTTTGGCAATAGTGGCACGTCTGGCCATATGCAGGGCACGCTTGTCTGGCATGAGTGCCTCCGCAGTTCCTGCAGTTTGTGATGTGGCCTGTTTTCTTATACCTATTTGGCTGTGGATTTTCTTGTTGTTTGCTGTGTCGATTCCTAGTCTTGATGGCTGCAATATGGGCTGGTGCAGCTGTCATGCTTTGTGGTATGCCATGGACGCCAAGTGTTGTTTGGTCGTTTCAAAGGCGGTGCCCATTTCGATGGCTGAGTCCATAGTGAGGCGGTCACCCTCGGTGAGGAGTTTTTCCCTGATGTTGGCGGATTCAACTCCTGCGACGATTCTGTCACGCACTATTTCGTCTTTTAGGTTGTCCGGGTACCCACATTCTTTGACCAAGTTACGGAGGTCCGTGATGAACTCTGTGAAGGTCTCTCCAGATTTTTGCCTACGCTCATGGAAGATATATCTGGCGAAAACCTTGTTTGACTTTGGCTCCGTAAACTGCTGGAATCTGGTGATGAGTAGCTCCAGGTTTTTGCTGTCCTCTTCAGAGAGCGCCAAGAATTGAAAATTTCTCTCCCTTTTTGTCCAACCCAGATGAGGAGGTATGCTGCCTTTTCCTCTGGGCTGGCACATCTTAAGGGGCCTCTAAACATAAGGTCTGCGTGCTGGCTGAAGTTTACCCATTCTGTTTCAGGCTCTTTGCTTCCAGTTGATCGTGGGGTTTTGCTGTGGCGCAGCAATGGTGATCTGTACCACTGAACCACGTGGTAATTTCTTCTGACTTCTTCTTCGTGATAAAAGGCGTTGTTTCCTTATGCACCAGTCCTTACCCCACTTTCAGAGTGAAGCAAGGGTCTGCCACATAAAACACCAATGATCAGACGAGAAGTTACGCTAATATGAGAGTTGCTTTGTAAGTCGCGGTACCGGTGCCTGTCGACGTGGCATCAGATGGTTGTTGGTGGTGGAGTACGACAAACGAAATTGGTAAGGATCGTAGGGATCGAGTTGGTTTAGGTTTTGATAACGCTAACGCTAAAAACACTTACGTGTTTGTCGTATCGCTTGCCGTTGTTTTCTGAACATCAGACAATTTCTGACACCATGTTTGATGCCTCTAGGTTGATAGGGAAACAATGAGGAAACCAGACGAGTTGTGTGTAGAAAGCACGTGTTTATTGCTCAGCCATATTGCCAGAGAGTCACTAGGGAAGGCCGCTACTCATGCATTCGGGGTAGGGGGACGCATGGTTATTTCCCATCATGAAACTGACGTTTGGTGTCTGGGCATATGTTACAGACACGACCTGCTCCGATATGACCCTTTGCTCCGATATGACCCTTTGCTCCGATATGACCCTTTGCAGTTGGCTAGGCTATAAACAACGTGAACTGAACAGACACAGACACACATAGACACACACAGACACACACACATCTGTCTTTCATCCTCTCCCTGATCCCCCATTCAATAAAAGAAGGGGAGGGGGGGGGAGGAAGGGTGACCATGTAAATATGTGTACAAATTAAATCAAATACTGAAACAGACTATGGCTATAGTGCATCAAAAATCAAGAATTTGCCGGTTCCTTATGGGGACATCCCGTAATCACTACGTGTCAATATCACTAACGGGCTAAAGCTCTACGGAACACTAATCTACGTATCCAAACGACTATTACCCGATATCACTACAGTGTCATTCGCAAGACGATTTCCCTTCATAACTTGTACCCATACAACTATTGATGATTACCACTACGATTTCCAGAACCATCTTTATCGCTACGTCTCTATCTCACTCTATATCACTACGATTAAAAAAAAAATGAAACAAATTACGAAAGAATGTCAGTGTGTGTGTGCGTGTGTGTGTGTGTGTGTGTGTGTGTGCGTGTGCGGGCGTGCGTGTGTGTGTGTGTGTGTGTGTGTGTGTGCGCGCGCGCGCACGTGCGCAATGTCTATCAATTTCTCTCTCTCTCTCTCTCTCTCTCTCTCTCTCTCTCTCTCTCTCTCTCTCTCCCTTTTAATTTCTTTTTGCTATTGTTGGTATTGTTTTAAGGCATGACAGACACACTTTCTTTCGACCATTCTCTCTCGTCCACCCCCATTTGTTATAACCTGCTGCGACAGCAGCCAAATATCTGACATTTACTATAACGCTCGCTCTCTCTCTCTCTCTCTCTCTCTCTCTCTCTCTCTCTCTCTCTCTCTCTTATTATTTTTTCAGTCTTATATTCAACCAAATATTGACTATGCCTCGACACTCTGGGATTTAGCGAGCAATAAGTTGCTTAAACCATTGACTAGTATATAAGAGAGCTGTCAAAATAACAATTGATGAACCCTCGCTAGGCACCCTGATTATGAACGAGCAGGTATCCTTCCATTCAAGACCAAACTATTGTACAATAAAGCACTCTTTATGCATAAAATACTACACGGCAGTGCTCCTTCCTATTTAAGGAATATATTTACTTCTAATGATCATCGTCATTCGCATAAAATAAATCTCCCTTTCCCATCAATTAATTTATGCAAATCAAGCCTTGCTTATTCTGGTGGGTGGCTGTGGAATAATATCCCAGAAAAACTGAAAACGAACCAAACACTAGTAAGTTTAAATCCAATCTTTTCACGTACTTGATGTATCTGCCTGATCTTACACCACTTTGCCCAAAGATGTACCAATAACTGTTCTGTGTAAATGTTTCATTTTCTTTATCAGTTCTTCCTTTTCTCCCCCCGCCCTCTCATTCTTAATTGTCCCCATCCCACCCCATCCCACTCCCACCCCCACCGTCTCCCACACCTTCTGTCGGTGTTCCCTCTGTACATAGATTTTGTATCCTTTTGTATTTTCATATGTCATATTTAAGAGTGATTTTCCATTATTTTATATTAATCAATATTTTGTTGTTGTTGTTTTCCTTTCCTTTCTTAAATTTCTTTTGGCCCCGGAGGGCTGGATGTAAAAAAGCAGTGATGCTTATTCCATTACCCTCTGAAAATAAAATTCGTTCGTTCGTTCTCTCTCTCTCTCTCTTTTCTCTCTCTCTCTCTCTCTCTCTCTCTCCTTCTAATTTCTTTTTTGCTATTGTTGGTATTGTTTTAAGGCATGACAGATACACATATATAAACTCTCTCTCTCCCTCTCTCTCTCTCTTCTCTCTCTCTCTCTCTCTCTCTCTCTCTCTCTCTGAAGCGTGAAATTCACAGAATTCATTTTCCGGCCGAAAATCAATTTTCATAGTATGAAAATTGACTTTCTGTGCAAATTACTTACCAATAGTCCCAATAATCAATAACAGGTGCAAATTACGCCGGTAATCAATAACAGGCCCCAACAATCAATAATGGGCCGAAAATCAATTTTATGTGCAAATTATTTACCAAAATCAATGAACCGGCCCCGCTAATCGATTATCAGACGTTATTTGCACCTGGTTATTGATTATTGGGCCTATTGGTAAGTAATTTGCTTATAAAATTGATTTTCATACTATGAAAATTGATTTTCGGCCGGAAAGTGAATTGTGTGCATTTCACGAAAATCGATTTTCATGGTACGAAAATCGATTTTATGTGCAAATTACTTACCAACAAACCCGATAATCAATAACCAGGTGCAAATTACGCCGGAAATTAATAACCGGCCCCGATAATCAATAACGGGCCAAAAATCAATTTTATGTGCAAATTATTTACCAAAATCAATACAAGGTGTAGAAATCAATAACCGGTTCGATAATCGATTATCAGGCGTTATTTGCACCTGGTTATTGATTATCGGGCCTATTGATCAATAATTTGATGAAAATCGATTTTCGGACGAAAGTGAATTTTTGCATTTCACACTTCATCTCTCTCACTCTCTCTCTCTCTCTCTCTCCTCTCTCTCTCTCTCTCTCTCTCTCTCTCTCTCTCTCATTCCAATTAAGTGTCACAGATGTCTAAATAAAGTAATGCCTGTTTCTTTTTGTTTGTTTTGTTTGTTTTTCTTTGTTTGTTTGTTTTGTTTTGTTTTGTTTTGTTTTTGTTGCTCCTATAGAATTTTCATGAATATCCCATGAATAAATATCTAATGAGGAGAGATGAGAGAGAGAGAGAGAGAGAGAGAGAGAGAGAGAGAGAGAGAGAGAGAGAGAGAGAGAGAGTCTTCGCTTAGTCATGTAGCAATAGCACTACGTATTTCAAACCTCTACCTTGTTTTGGCACTACGAGAAGTAACGAAAAGTAGCTAAAAAGCGACTGCCCTCTGTCACTAATGGACATTTTTGATTAGCTCTATACAGATGGCAAAGAAGGAGAAAGAAGCTCGAAGGCTGACTTGCGATCTCTATTGGCTACTGTCCTTTAGCACTACGTGGCAGTAGCTCTACATACTTTCGTGTGTTTTGTTTTCTATTTCTTTCTTTAGCACTACGTGGCAATAGCTCTACATGATGAAATTTAGAACTGCTGCACTGGCAGCGCAGATTTTTGTATTGGACAGACTAGGCCTATTACTCATCAATTAAATACCGATACTGTTTGAGCACAATGCCTTCTGCCCACCTTGTTGAGAGAGAGAGAGAGAGAGAGAGGAGAGGAGAGAGAGAAGAGAGAGAGAGAGGGAGGGAGAGAGGGAGAGAGAGAGAGAGAGAGAGAGAGAGAGAGAGAGAGAGTTCTTAGATTATCTCTTTCTGTCTCTCTGAATCTCTGTCTCCGCATCTTTCTGTCTCCGCATCTCTCTCTCTCTCTCTCTCTCTCTCTCTCTCTCTCTCTCTCTCTCTCTCTCTCTCTCTAATTATCGCTGTCTCTCTGTCTTTGTCTCTCTCTAATTCTCTCTCTCTCTCTCTCTCTCGATTTCTGTATTTTGGTAATTTCAATTATCGTAATTTAATACAACTCGGAACTCGGAACATTTTTTTTTTTTATTGTACTTTGGTCTTAGGCCAGGGCTCTTGGCCTTATATAACGTGGAGGAGGGATAGAACTAGGAAAGAAAATGATTTACAAAAAATATATTTTGACGCACTAAACCATCCACATATACTCAGGGACTCAGGAATTTTAACGTAAGGTCACCAACCCGTATAGCTATGGAAACACGCGTGTACTGACACATTAACTAAAGAACTGTAAATGAACAACAAATTAATGAGTAACAATGACTCCTGTCACCAAATACAGAGAAAAACAAAGCAAAGCAAAGAAAGGATCAATACAATCTTGTGACAATTAAATGTATTCCGTCTCTTATCTCGGGTTTTAAAGCATAAAATATGAACATTGCAACATATCTAGTCAGGATACAACTTAGATTCTGTAACAAGTATGACAATCCGGTCACGTACGATACGAGATCAAGTACGGCACGAGGACACGTACGGCGGGAGGTCACGTACGGCACGGTAGGTAGGTGGTGGAACATAGACCTGGGAAATATGGAGGTGGGGGAACATAGACCTGGGGGAATATGGAGGTGGGGGAACATAGACCTGGGGAACATAGACATGGGGAACATATAGCACCTCCCCTAGTGGGGACCTACTGACATTATCCAGTAGTGACTGCGCTACACCATCCCCATACAAACGGGCCGTTGTCACTATTTTTCTTTCTTCTGCTGTAGAGCAAACGGGCATAGCGATATAGACACGTAGTTTTAGAGAACGCGAACATGAATAGCTTTTTCGATACATGGTCAATTGTAGTGATATAGACACGTAGTCTTAAAGGGTCGTATGGTTTACGACACGTAGATCTATTGGTCGTAGGGCTAATAACTGGTAGTGCTTTAGATACGTAGTGATTGCGCTACGCACCCTTCCTTATCATGTAACATACTGATAAACCTGAGACTCACATATCCATCTATGATGGACAGTTGGACACGGTCAGAATACACTTTGTGTTGGTAAGTGCTTGCATTTGTACTTGTTGATTAAATTGTGCTTGTTTTCTGTTCAATTATTATAGATGATTTATTAACATTTAATGACATTGTATCTAAATGTTCCCTTGTTAAGTCTAAATGTTCTCTAAATTTTCTGCGACCAAGTTGTCCTTTGTATCTGATGCAAAGAAGTATAAGATGGCTGTATGCACCTCTGTTTCTCTGCAAGCCATTAGCCATTATGATAATGTCACCATGACATACCCATTTCGGCGCTATCAGTGTTTTAATAGTGGCATTCACACTTCAAAGCAAGGCCTCTACGTACTAACGTCGACAAGCATCAGATCAACGTTTAGGAGGCCTATTCCAGCCCATAATAGTAACTCTTCAAAATGAGAGAAAAAGTTGCACAACATGTTTACTTCAGAGGCGAAGGAAAAACAAAACAGCACATGACATTTCACTTCTAAAAAGTGCCTAAAATTGCTCGTCTCAAGACCATTATCCAAATGTGTCTTTCCATTTTAAATCAGTAAATGGTGTATTCTTGACCCGTGGACACAGACAACAAACAAGGCATAGCAGTCAGTTTCCGGATATTTCACAAAACAATTGAATTAACTTTCATTTCGGCGACCACTCCCCTCCATAATCTGTCGTCTTGACTGACTTCCCTTGCCACCCCCCTTCCCCCTTCTGTCCCACCTTCGTTTCCGCTTCCGTCTCCATTCTGGCCATACACCTATTTATGCGTATAACTGTGACAGGCTGCACACGCCTAAGTATAAGATCTTAACCACATAGAAATATTTAGGAATTTCCCACATCCCAACTTTTTTTCTTTCCCTTTTTTTGTGCTAATTGCTCACAACATTGCCTTATAATTTAATGTCTTTAAATGGTTCTTGTTTAATATGGCAGACTGGGGTAGGCTGAGAAGCTAACATCGCTCCGCCGTGCAAGTGAGGGTACCAGCACTTGGCTGGAAACTGCAAGCCTCTTCACTGTCGTCAGTGCCATGCAGACTGCTACAGCACACTAGTTACAGCCACCTACAAATACACGTCGACTACAGACTGTTACAGTGCATTAGTTACAGCCACCTACAAATACACGTCGACTACAGACTGTTACAGCACATTAGTTACAGTCACCTACAAATACACGTCGACTACAGACTGTTACAGCACATTAGTTACAGCCACCTACAAATACACGTCGACTACAGACTGGTACAGCACATTAGTTACAGCCACCTACAAATTTCACGTCGACTACAGACTGTTACAGCACATTAGGTACAGCCACCTACAAATTCACGTCGACTACAGACTGTTACAGCACATTAGGTACAACCACCTACAAATACACGTCGACTACAGACTGTTAAAGCACATTAGGTACAGCCACCTACAAATACACTTTGACTACAGACTGGTTACAGCACATTAGGTACAGCCACCTACAAATACACGTCGACTACAGACTGTTACAGCACATTAGTTACAGCCACCTACAAATACACGTCGAC
This sequence comes from Conus ventricosus, assembly GCA_018398815.1. Lineage (NCBI taxonomy): Eukaryota > Metazoa > Mollusca > Gastropoda > Neogastropoda > Conidae > Conus > Conus ventricosus. The sequence continues at coordinate 1,537,977 of CM031605.1, forward strand.
TGCAGACTGTTACAGCACACTAGTTACAACCACCCACTAATACACATCGATTACAGACTGTTACAGCACACTAGTTACAGCCACCTACAAATACACGTCGACTGCAGACTGTTTACAGCACACTACTTACAGCCACCTACAAATACACGTCAACTACAGACTGTTACAGCACACTAGTTACAGCCACCTACAAATACACGTCGACTACAGACTGGTACAGCACACTAGTTACAGCCACCTACAAATACACGTCGACTACAGACTGTTACAGCACATTAGTTACAGCCACCTACAAATACACGTCGACTACAGACTGGTACAGCACATTAGTTACAGCCACCCACAAATACACGTCGACTACAGACTGTTACAGCACATTAGTTACAGCCACCTACAAAATACACGTCGACTATAGATTGGTACAGACATTAGTTACAGCCACCTACAAGTACACGTCGACTACAGACTGGTACAGCACATTAGTTACAGCCACCTACAATACACGTCGACTACAGACTGGTACAGCACACTAGTTACAGCCACCTACAAATACACGTCGACTACAGACTGGTACAGCACATTAAGTACAGCCACCTACAAATTCACGTCGACTACAGACTGTTACAGCACATTAGGTACAACCACCTACAAATACACGTCGACTACAGACTGTTACAGCACATTAGTTACAGCCACCTACAAATACACGTCGACTACAGACTGGTACAGCACATTAGTTACAGCCACCTACAATACACGTCGACTACAGACTGGTACAGCACATTAGTTACAGCCACCTACTAATACACGTCGACTACAGGATGTTACAGCACACTAGTTACAGCACCTACAAATACACGTCGACTACAGACTGTTACAGCACATAGTTACAGCCACCTACAAATACACGTCGACTACGACTGTTACAGCACATTAGTTACAGCCACCTACAAATACACGTCGACTACAGACTGTTACAGCACATTAGTTACAGCCACCACAAATACACGTCGACTACAGACTGGTACAGCACATTAGTTACAGTCACCTACAAATGCAGGTCGACTACAGACTGTTACAGCACATTAGTTACAGTCACCTACAAATACAGGTCGAGTACAGACTGTATGTACTTACCACAACACTCAACGACCTTCATAAAAAATATTGAAAAAAATATCAACAACAACAAAGAAAAGAAAGAAAGAAAGAAAGAAAGAAAGAACATATATATCTGAATTTCTCAGAGGTGTTGGACACGGTGCAACACGTCTAGCTGCTGGAGAAAGATGGGCAGCTACAGGATCAGAGGAAAGCTGCACAACTGGCTTATTGCCTTCCGCACCCAGAGAAGTATAAGATGGTAGGTGATGGCCAGTTCTCCTTGCGAGTCAGGATTCCCTCAAGCATTGTTCTGAATCCAGTGCTATTTGTCACATAAATGATCTTTTGACGAATTTGCAGATCGTCATTGCCTGGAATTTCACATGGGCATAGTTTATGCAAATGTTGGTCTGGCACATCTTTTGTATAGCTGCTCTGTCAGCTCCAATATTAACAGTATGTACAGAAAACGAGGTTCATCTCCGACCACACCACATGCTGATACTCATGATAGGTCATGAGCGCTGATGTGGAGTCTGCTGAGATCATGTTTCTGTCCGAAGTTTTTAACTTTTATTATGTATGGTTCTAGTCGGTCGTGTTTAGTATAGTTGTTGTAAAATATTATAGTCTCGAAGTGCTTTGTTTATTTGTTTTATGGTTTGTTTGTGTTTTATTGTTCCCTGAAGTCTGTGTATTTAGATTCTAATTTCTCTCTCTCTATCTCTCTCTCTTTGTAAATGTATTTTGTTCCCGATGTTAAGGGTTGACAGATTTTTCCAAATACCATTCATTCTCAATACAATGAGACCAGCTGGGACAAATTCTAGCCATGGAGTGTTAGATGTTTCTGCATTGTGAAGCATGCTGCTGTACGACTAGACTGTGTGAGATAAGTTGTGTCGCTTGCTTTCTGTACATGTCATCAGGAATCCAGTGTGTGGCATACTGTTTGTAGGCTGACTGGGAAACGACAAAGTTCTGCTAATGCTATTGTGTTCTTATGTAGGCCAGGAGGTTCTTACGAAATGTTTATGCCTTCAAACAGGCCAGTGTTCATCTGTCCTTCAAACAGGCCAGTGTTCATCTGCCCTTCAAACAGGCCAGGGTTCATCTGTCCAACAAACTGGATAGGGTTCATCTGTCCTACAAACAGGCCAGGGTTCATCTGCCCTTCAAACAGGCAGTGGTTCATCTGCCCTTCAAACAGGCCAGTGTTCACCTGCCCTTCAAACAGGCCAGGGTTCATCTGTCCTTCAAACAGGCCAGTGTTCATCTGCCCTTCAAACTGGATAGGGTTCATCTATCCTACAAACTGGATAGGGTTCATCTGTCCTATAAATAGGCCAGGGTTCATCTGCCCTTCAAACAGGCCAGGGTTCATCTGCCCTTCAAACAGGCCAGGGTTCATCTGTCCTTCAAGCAGGCCAGGGTTAATCTGTCCTACAAACAGGCCACTGTTCATCTGTCCTTCAAACAGGCCAGGGTTCATCTGTCCTACAAACAGGCCACTGTTCATCTGTCCTTCAAACAGGCCACTGTTCATCTGTTCTACAAACAGGCCAGCGTTGATCTGTTCTGCAAACAGGCTAGTGTTCATCTGTCTTTCAAACAGGCCACTGTTCGTTTGTCCTTCAAACAGGCCACTGTTCATCTGTTCTACAAACAGACCAAGATTAATCCGTCTTTCAAACAGGCCATGATGTATGTAATGGATAACGTATGATGCATCAAATGTTGTTGTCATGTGACGTAGCCTCACATCAAGGCATGTGACGCTCCATCACATGTAGTTAGTAATATGAATCATTTCCCCATGCCACTACTAAAAAGGAAGGATATTCATGTGGCTTGACTAGTGTAGCGGGCGTCCCCAAATAATTGTGAGTTATATTCATTCAAGAAACAAGGGTGGTCATTGGGTGAAAGTGACCACTGAGTGATAGTTTAACAAGGGCTGGTAAGGTGCTGGTCATGTGTTTTGAACACTGAGTATGCACTCACTAGGAGGAGGAGGAAAGAATCAGTTTTAACCCAGCAGATGGCCTAGAGACTCGAACCTGTCAGGACGTTGGTCCTCTCTGCTGACCAGTCATTACCAGCCCTTCACCTTTTACTCTTCACCCTTCACCTTTCACCCCGTGAGGTGGTTGAAGATGGCCATGGTGTGGGGAACACACCGGTAGGCAGCCCCAAGGAATTAAGGACTCAGGGAGGAGTGAAACTCGTCTCA
>CM031605.1:1541413-1614589 GCA_018398815.1 Conus ventricosus
AAGGAAGAAATGAAGGGAAGAAGAGCTCATGGTTACCATTGACGTAGTGGCAGTCCATTGTTTAACTCTGTCTGTCTGTCTGTCTGTCTGTCTCTCTCTCTCTCTCTCTCTCTCTCTCTCTCTCTCTCTATCTCTCTCTCTCATAAGTAGCACATGTGCTGAGTATGTAAAAGAATTGAGGAAAACAAGGGAAATAATGCTGATGGTCACCAGTGATGTGGTGGGACTGTGCAGCAGTGTACTGCATGATGAAATAGCTCACTTTCCTGCAGCAAAAGAACTGCCAGCCAAATCCAGAACTGCCCGCCAAATCCAGTTCATGACTCGGGCTCTTTTCTTCCACCTGTACTTGGGGTCATTAACTATGTCTTTCTTCCACCTGTACTTGGGGTCATTAACTCTGTCTTTCTTCCACCTGTACTTGGGGTCGTTAACTCTGTCTTTCTTCCACCTGTACTTGGGGTCGTTAACTCTGTCTTTCTTCCACCTGTACTTGGGGTCGTTAACTCTGTCTTTCTTCCACCTGTACTTAGGGTCGTTAACTCTGTCTTTCTTCCACCTGTACTTGGGGTCGTTAACTCTGTATTTCTTCCACCTGTACTTGGGGTCGTTAACTCTGTCTTTCTTCCACCTGTACTTGGGGTCGTTTACTATGTCTTTCTTCCACCTGTACTTGGGGTCGTTAACTATGTCTTTCTTCCACCCGTACTTGGGGTCGTTAACTCTGTCTTTCTTCAACCTGTACTTGGGGTCGTTTACTATGTCTTTCTTCCACCTGTACTTGGGGTCGTTTACTATGTCTTTCTTCCACCTGTACTTGGGGTCGTTAACTCTGTCTTTCTTCAAACTGTACTTGGAGTCGTTAACTCAGTCTTTCTTCCACCCGTACTTGGGGTCGTTAACTCTGCCTTTCTTCCACCTGTACTTGGGGTCGTTAACTCTGCCTTTCTTCCACCTGTACTTGGGGTCGTTAACTATGTCTTTCTTCCACCCGTACTTGGGGTCGTTAACTCTGTCTTTCTTCCACCCGTACTTGGGGTCGTTAACTCTGCCTTTCTTCCACCTGTACTTGGGGTCGTTAACTCTGTCTTTCTTCCACCTGTACTTGGGGTCATTAACTATGTCTTTCTTCCACCTGTACTTGGGGTCGTTAACTATGTCTTTCTTCCACCTGTACTTGGGGTCGTTTACTATGTCTTTCTTCCACCTGTACTTGGGGTCGTTAACTCTGCCTTTCTTCCACCTTTACTTGGGGTCGTTAACTCTGTCTTTCTTCCACCGTACTTGGGGTCGTTAACTCTGCGTTTCTTCCACCTGTACTTGGGGTCGTTAACTCTGTCTTTCTTCCACCTGTACTTGGGGTCGTTAACTATGTCTTTCTTCCCCCCGTACTTGGGGTCATTAACTATGTCTTTCTTCCACCTGTACTTGGGGTCGTTAACTCTGTCTTTCTTCCACCTGTACTTGGGGTCGTTAACTATGTCTTTCTTCCACCCGTACTTGGGGTCGCTTACTCTGCCTTTCTTCCACCTGTGGTTGGAGTCGTTAACTCTGCCTTTCTTCCACCTGTACTTGGGGTCGTTAACTATGTCTTTCTTCCACCTGTAATTGGGGACGTTAACTCTGTCTTTCTTCTACCTGTACTTGGGGTCGTTTACTATGTCTTTCTTCCACCTGTACTTGGGGTCGTTAACTATGTCTTTCTTCCACCTGTAATTGGGGACGCCCCGTTCACTGCCTAAAAATAGTACAAAGGCTTTCCCAGTGCCAGGGAAATCTAATGATTTGGGGGTAATAATTAACAAAAAATTCTAGCTCAGAAACTACAAAAGATATAAAAATGAAATCTATATAACTTTTGAAGGAACTTGAATGAAGATTTTGAATTTGGGCTTCTTTTGTTTTATTTTTGATAATAAAAAAGTATTTAGGCATTTAGATTTGGATAGATTTTTTTGCACGATCAAAAACATATGTATTTACCACTACATCTTCACATCCAAACAAGAACACAAAGCAAAAAAGTTGAAAATAAAGTTTGTATTGTCACACTACACCTGTAAATGAAAGTAAAACAGTTTAGAAGTCTATCAAGACACTCAATCTCAATGCAGACTGGTCAGTCCACGACCACGCCCCCCTCTCCCCACCACGCCCCCTTGCTGGACTTCAACCCTCTCTTTCACTCCTCGTCTTCACCTACCTTTCCGTCTGCCCGTGTCACACCGCGAGCAGGCCGTGCTCCCCTCTCGCGCTGACTTTCACATCACTGGCCACTGGCACACAGTGCAGAGTACACACTAGGCTAGCTCGTTCGACGCAGTCAGCTGAACACACACTGAGGTCACGCAGCCCGACTCAATAACTGACGAATATGGTCGGCAATTCCACCACTATCATCATCTCACCTTCATGCTCGAGTGAGTCGTTGAATAAAAGATTATTGTCTTTGTCAAAAATCATCAGCAGAGCCTGCTCAGCTGTGTAAATACGTTGATTTGGTCGCTGCGCTTGTCGAAGGCAGCGGCGCCATCTTTGCAAGCGAGACAACGTGCTGGCTGGTCATCCAGTCAGTGATGAGAATAAATGGGCTTTCCCTCACGTGTGGTCATTTACATATTATTTTAAGACTACAGACATATAAGGCTTTCTACGCACACTCTATTTGGGTCTGTTGATAGAAATGGTAACGAATGAAAATTCAAGAAAAATGCATGACGTCAGTGGACGGCCCATCGGCACTGGGAAAGCATTTTTACTTCGGCGTCAGCTGACGGCTTAAGGGCACTCTTCGGGTTAACTCTGTCTTTCATCCATCTGTAATTGGGGTCGTTTACTACGTCTTTCTTCCACCTGTACTTGGGGTCGTTAACTCTGTCTTTCTTCCACCTGTGGTTGGAGTCGTTAACTCTGCCTTTCTTCTACCTGTACTTGGGGTCGTTAACTATGTCTTTCTTCCACCTGTACTTGGGGTCATTAACTCTGTCTTTCTTCCACCTGTACTTGGGGTCGTTAACTCTGTCTTTCTTCCACCTGTACTTGGGGTCGTTTACTATGTCTTTCTTCCACCCGTACTTGGGGTCGTTAACTCTGTCTTTCTTCCACCTGTACTTGGGGTCGTTAACTATGTCTTTCTTCCACCTGTACTTAGGGTCGTTAACTATGTCTTTCTTCCACCTGTACTTGGGGTCGTTTACTATGTCTTTCTTCCACCTGTACTTGGGGTCGTTTACTATGTCTTTCTTCCACCTGTACTTGGGGTCGTTTACTATGTCTTTCTTCCACCTGCACTTGGGGTCGTTAACTATGTCTTTCTTCCACCTGTACTTGGGGTCGTTTACTATGTCTTACTTCCACCTGTACTTGGGGTTGTTAACTATGTCTTTCTTCCACCTGTACTTGGGGTCGTTTACTATGTCTTTCTTCCACCTGTACTTGGGGTCGTTTACTATGTCTTTCTTCCACCTGTACTTGGGGTCGTTAACTATGTCTTTCTTCCACCTGTACTTGGGGTCGTTAACTCTGTCTTTCTTCCACCTGTACTTGGGGTCGTTAACTATGTCTTTCTTCCACCTGTACTTGGGGTCATTAACTATGTCTTTCTTCAACCTGTACTTGGGGTCGTTTACTATGTCCTTCGTCCACCTGTATTTGGGGTTGTTAACTCTGTCTTTTTTCAACCTATACTTGGGGTCGTTAACTCTGTCTTTCTTCAACCTGTAACTGGGGATGTTAACTCTGTTTTTCTTCAACCTGTACTTGGAGTCGTTAACTCAATCTTTCTTCCACCTGTACCTTGGGTCATTAACTCTGTCTTTCTTCACCTGTACATGGGGTCGTTAACTCTGTCTTTCTTCCACCTGTACTTGGGGTCGTTAACTCTGTCTTTCTTCCACCTGTACTTGGGGTCGTTAACTCTGTCTTTCTTCAACCTGTACTTGGGGTCGTTAACTCTGTTCTCTTCCACCTGTACTTGGGGTCGTTAACTCTGTCTTTCTTCCACCTGTACTTGGGGTCGTTAACTCTGTCTTTCTTCAACCTGTACTTGGGGTCGTTAACTCTGTCTTTCTTCCACCTGTACTTGGGGTCGTTAACTCTGTCTTTCTTCCACCTGTACTTGGGGTCGTTAACTCTGTCTTTCTTCCACCTGTACTTGGGGTCGTTAACTATGTCTTTTTTCAACCTGTACTTGGGATCGTTAACTCTGCCTTTCTTCCACCTGTACTTGGGGTCATTAACTCTGTTCTCTTCCACCTGTACTTGGGGTCGTTAACTCTGTCTTTCTTCCACCTGTACTTGGGGTCGTTAACTCTGTCTTTCTTCCACCTGTACTTGGGGTCGTTAATTCTGTTCTCTTGCACCTGTACTTGGGGTCGTTAACTCTGTTCTCTTCCACCTGTACTTGGGGTCGTTAACTCTGTTCTCTTCCACCTGTACTTGGGGTCGTTAACTCTGTTCTCTTCCACCTGTACTTGGGGTCGTTAACTCTGTCTTTCTTCCACCTGTACTTGGGGTCGTTAACTCTGTCTTTCTTCCCCTGTACTTGGGGTTGTTAACTCTGTCTTTCTTCCACCTGTACTTGGGGTCGTTAACTATGTCTTTCTTCCACCTTTACTTGGGGTCGTTAACTCTGTCTTTCTTCCACCTGTACTTGGGGTCGTTAACTCTGTCTTTCTTCAACCTGTAATTGGGGTCGTTAACTATGTCTTGCACTGCCTTTCAATTTGAACGTAGCTCTGTAGAGAAGGGCATAGTACAACGTCAGTTGGCAGCGTTTAATGGGTTGGAGAGAGAGAGAGAGAGAGAGAGGGTGTGGGTGGATGCTGGTGTGGATCTGTGAAAAGGGCAGATGAATACACTTTCTCTCTGTTCACCGAATGATTTGTGTGTGTGTATAGTCGCTCCATCTGCTTTAATTCCTGATGGAGTGTTGGTTTTGTTTGCTGTCTTTGGGTTTTTATCATAGTTTCTAATGTTTTCAATTTTTATATTTTCAAGAATTTCTTTCCCTTAATTTGTTTTCAGCAGTTTTCTCTTTTGTCCCCTCATTCTTTGATCTTTGTTTTTTATGTGTTCATTAAACGTTTTATTGACTTATTTGATTAATATGACTGCTTTTTTTTATTTCATCTTTATTTCCATCGACTGTTTTCACATTTATTTTTGTTCTCACCCACATCTTCACCGTTAAGCTATTTTGCTTTTCAACTGTCATTTCTTTTTGCTTTTGTTTGTTTGTTTTTACTTCGTCTGTAAAAAAATGTAACAATTTTTTGACAGATACAACGTGACCAATGACCAATGATTGAGGGCGTAGAACGTTTACGTCATTTTAGTAACACATTGGTCATGGTTTACAGAGCTGATGAAGGTTTAAGTAAATAGGAATTCATTGGTCTAGATACATCGGTGTCTGGTGTGTGTGGTCTGAATGACTATCCACGGAGTAAGTTCCACACCATATTATCATTGTCTGGGGTGTGTTGTCTGAGTGACTATCCACGCAGTAAGTTCCACACCACATTATCATTTTTGGTTCTCGCTTTCTGATACGGAGTCCATATGTCAGTTTGCTGAGGAATTTGATGGGCCAGTAGATCTATTCTGAAGAAAAACTCAGAAATGGATCACGCCTTTTTCTATCGCATATCGAGGTTCAGTTTCTCAGATTATGGGTCAAGCGAATAGATCTAGAGCGTCAAACTATTAATTTTGCTTTTGAAGCACAAGCTACGGTAACGATTGGGACACTGACTGTCTGCATGGCAGGTGCCCCATGTCACACCATGAACTAGGGCAAGAATTGGGACACTGACTGTCTGCATGACAGGTGCCCCATGTCACCATGAACTAGGGTAACGATTGGGACATTGACTGTCTGCATGGCAGGTGCCCCATGTCACCCATGAACTAGGGTAACGATTGGGACATTGACTGTCTGCATGGCAGGTGCCCATGTCACATCCACAAGCTATGGTAACGATTTGGACACTGACTGTCTGCATGACAGGTGCCCCACGTCACACCCATGAACTAGGGTAACGATTGGGACACTGACTGTCTGCATAACAGGTGCCCCACGTCACACCCATGAACTAGGGTAACGATTGGAACATTGACTGTCTGCATGGCAGGTGCCCATGTCACCCATGAACTAGGGTAACGATTGGGACATTGACTGTCTGCATGGCAGGTGCCCCATGTCACCCATGAACTAGGGTAACGATTGGGACATTTACTGTCTGCATGACAGGTGCCCCATGTCACCCATGAACTAGGGTAACGATTGGGACATTGACTGTCTGCATGACAGGTGCCCCATGTCACACATGAACTAGGGTAACGATTGGGACATTGACTGTCTGCATGGCAGGTGCCCCATGTCCCACCCGTGTTCAGGCAGTGTGTTTCTGAGTGGACTGTGACGCTTTCGGAAGCTGCTACATTGCTGTTCAGGCAGCGTGTTTCTGAGTGGACTGTGACGCTTTCTAAAGCTGATACATTGCTGTTCAGGCAGCGTGTTTCTGAGTGGACTGTGACGCTTTCTGAAGCTGATACATTGCTGTTCAGGTAATGTGTTTCTGAGTGGACTGTGACGCTTTCTGAAGGTGATACATTGCTGTTCAGGCAGCGTGTTTCTGAGTGGACTGTGACGCTTTCTGACGCTGATACATTGCTGTTCAGGCAGCGTGTTTCTGCGTGGACTGTGACGCTTTCTGAAGCTGCTATATTGCTGTTCAGGCAGCGTGTTTCTGAGTGGACTGTGCCGCTTTCTGAAGCTGCTACATTGCTGTTCAGGCAGTTGTGTTTCTGATGGGACTGTGACGCTTTCTGAAGCTGCTCTATTGCTGTTCAGGCAGTGTGTTTCTGATGGGACTGTGACGCTTTCTGAAGCTGCTCTATTGCTTTGCTGTGCCCGCAAGCGGCATCTGTTCCATGAAAACAAGGGGTCATCCTTTCTGAACGCGAGTTCTGATACAAATGACCTCCCTTGCAGATTACCGACCATTGTCTATTTACAGTACACAATTACTGTCACTGTAGATAATGTCCATGTTCCTTAGTTGTTGTTGCACTCGTGACTGATAAACATAAGTCCCCACATTAAAAGTCCCGTCTGCTGTAACATCCCAAGTGAAAGGCTTGACACTGACGAAACAAATGACATTCACAACAAAACCACTCGTACAAACATATTATTCACACACACCACACACACACACACACACACACACACACACACACACACACACCACACACACACACACACACACTCACAACACACACACACACACACACACATTCTATTTAAACCAGATTTTGCTGATTGCAAGACAGATTCAGATTTTTAGATGTGGTGCACGTATAGAGTAATCACAATTTTACCATGAATTGTGTAACAGAAAAGACCGGCTCAAATGAACATTGTAGGGTATTGTAAATAGCAGGGTGGACACTGGCAGATGCAATCATTGTTGGTTAGGGTGGAACCACATAAACAGAAAACATGGGCGACGTGTAATCGATAGGAAACCGTTGAGAGAGAGAGAGAGAGACTCAAGACTCAAGACTCAAAAACTTTATTTCTCAAGGATAGAGATTTTAGGCAGTGCCTATTCTTCCAATCTGTCCTTGCTATTCTACAACATTCAACTAAACAGACTGCACATATTAATAATGACAAAAACAATGAAGAGTATAGCAACATTATAATATTAACAATAACAATAGTAATAAGAATAATAATTATTATTAAAAAAAAAAATCCATTACAAAATTACACAAACACAGTCAGACACGTACGCGCGCGCGCTCACATGCATGTACACGCCCACACATACACGCTCGCATGCGCATACCCACATCCACACCACACACACACACACACACACACACACACACACACACACACACACACACACACACACACACACACACATTTTCATTAGCTAGTATAGAGGCAAGCATAAAAGTAGGGCGTTGAGACTATGATCAAAAGGTTAGATTCATTGTTCAAGTAAATGTTTAAGTATTACTGATTTGAAGGACGGCAGTGACTGACATGTTTTGGCAGACGGAGGAAGAGAGTTCCACACAGATGGACCAAAAAATGCAAAACTAGATTTGAACAAATCAATGCGGACACGTGGTAAAATGTAATTATTTGAATCATATCGCGTTGTTGCCATTTGGATAAACTCAGCAAGATATGTTGGCGCCATGTTTGCATGGACTTTAAACATTAGTACTGCCTTATTATAGGACAATTGGCTCTGCAGTGGTAACATAATTAGTTTTGCGAATTTGCCCGTGGTTGATAGAGACTTGTCGGGAAGAATCAGCTTAATTCCCCGTCTATGCATAGAGTTGATCTTTTTATGTGATTTTCACCGCACCACTCCAGACAGTGGATGCATAGTTGATGTGAGAAAGGCAATGGGCTTCAAAAAATAATTTCCGGATATGTGGTTCAACATAATAACTGAGTTTATTGAGTAAAAACAAATTGCGAGCCAACTGTTTGCAAACATGATTTATATGTGATTGCCATTTAAAGTTCTCATCAATGACACGCCTAAGACACGGTGTTCGGTAACCCGCTCGATCAAGGTTTCACTCATTTTTAGGCTCAACATAAGATGCTGTCGTTGATGTTTCTGTCTCGATGCTAGGACCATACATTTTGTTTTGTGCGGATTAAGGACCATTCGGTTTTGGTTGCACCATTCTAAGACATCAGTGATACTTTGTTGTAACGATATTTGTACAGACATGATGTTTGTATCACTACAGTGAAGTAGAAAGAAACTCGTGGAAGCGTGGCAGCAGAGAGTCCTCAGAAGAGGACTATCGTCAGCGAACAGATCACAGCTGACATCATTGTGAGATATGTGCATCGGTAGGTCATTTATAAAAATACAGAAGAGAAGAGGTCCAAGGACAGAGCCTTGTGGAACGCCACAGCTCACTATTCCTTCAGAGAAATAAGTACCGTTTAAGTAAACACGCTGGGTCCTGCTTTCAAGATATGACTGAAAGAAGGTGACTACTGCCGGATTTTGAACATATGCAGTCATTTGTTTTAATAATATGTTGTGGTCTACAAGATCAAACGCTTTCTTAAAATCGAGGAAAACAGTTCCAGTGAGTTTTCTTTCGCTGATGGCTGATAGCCATGTATCACAGAGGCGTGTTAAGGCCGTGTGGCATGAGTGATTTCGACGAAAGCCTGACTGAAATGGGTGGAACAGTTTGTGATGTTCCATAGTTTAGTTAGGTGTTTGTGAACATGCAAGAGAGAGAGAGAGAGAGAGAGAGAGAGAGAGAGAGAGAGAGAGAGAGAGAGAGAGAGACGCTTGACACTTTGACACTTTGATATTTTATTGTCATTACCAAAGAGGTCTTTTGACAAGGGGGGGGGGGGGGGGGGGGGGAGAGGTAACAGAACAATAACATTTCCCTCTTCCTTTCCTGCAAACAACTAGTACACATTCATTCCTAGTGTGCACCAAATCAAAGGTTAAACACAAATAAATTCATAACATTTCCTTAAGAGAGAGAGAGAGAGAGAGAGAGAGAGAGAGAGAGAGAGAGAGAGAGAGAGAGAGAGAGAGACAGACAGACAGACAGACAGACAGACAGAGACAGGGACAGAGAGACAGAGAGAGAGAGAGAGAGTGAGAGAGAGAGAGAGAGAGAGAGAGACAATATGACAATGACAATGACAAATAATTTAATTGAGCTAGGCCTCGTGCCCGTGTCAATGGGGACATTGGGGGGGGGGGGGGGGACAACAACGTTGTGGAAAAAGCAAAAGTAACAGGAAAATAACAACACCTTGCAAGTATACATGCACTTTCTCGGCCAGGTAGATAACTTTCACATTCTCCTCAGTCATGGATGTATACATACTGATCAAAATACGCACCAATATACAGCTTAGGGCATATCATTTACAAATCTCACAGAAGATACATTCATTTGTAATTGCCTAAAAAACCTGTAAACCTTTTCATGATCACACACACACGCACACACACATTCGCACACACTCACACACACACACGCACACACACACACACACACACACACACACACACACACACACACACACACACACACACACACACACACACGTACACATGACACACACACTCGCCCACATACACTCACACATACAAGCTCTTTTGCTTTTAAGGGGAAAATGTACCCCGAATTAAACATAAAATATATGAACTTTACGTCCCATTCGTTTTTTTACATCTGATTTCAAAAGCTTTAGTTATGAAAGCAGCAACATCTTTAGCCATTTTATCGTTGGCAAGTAATAATGACATCTTGAAAGCCGACGCTCTTGCATAATATTTAGTGGGTATGAAATGGTCTCGAACATCCTTATATTTAGGGCATACAATAAAAAAGTGATATTCAGATTCCAACTGACTTGGACAAAAAGGACAGCAGAGTGCCTCTCGGGGAACACTCGAATGCCGCAGTTTGTGAGTATTTAAACAAGATACGCCTAACCTGAATCTTATGAGATTTTTACGATTGTTCAAATTACTTACCGTAAACAGATAATTCGGTATTTGTCTGAATTGCTTAAAGGAATAATAGAAGGAAAAGCGATCACTAACATCCATTCGGGTGTACCATTCTTGAAGATGACAATCAATCAACCGATTTCTAAATTCTAAGAGAAAACCTTTGACATTGTAAACGTTCTGGTTTTCCCATACATACCCAAAGCCATAGCGGTTTAACATAGAGCAAACTGATGAAACCCAGTTGTTCTTGCCTCGATGATGCAAATCATATAACGTGTTGTAAGCTTTCTTAGGAAGGCGATTATCCGGCATATTAACGACACGTATCCAATACTTAATACATTTAGTATAATTGTTTATATAGAGTGGATACCGACCAGTTTTCCATAGACTAAGGCGCTGGGTGTTTTTATGGACACATTTAAGAATCTCTTGAGTGCAAACAAATGCACTTTTTCAATAATTGAGTTGTTTGCAATCAAACCCCATACTTCGGCACCATAGCTAAGCACTGGCTGGACTTGACAGTCGAAAAGTTTAAAGAACAATTTCGGGGAAAGACTTTGAAACTTCCACAGTAATTTTATAATATTGATGACTTGACGTTTTGCCTTGGATGCTAAATCCTCAAGGCAATGGAAAAAGAAGACCCGTGGGAAAAAATAACACCTAGATATTTATACTGATTAACAATTTCTAGTTGCCTACCGTCGTAGAACCATCTTTCCCTTGAGGCGATATACCCCCCATTTCTAAACACAATAACTTTTGATTTTTCTAAATTTACGATCAAATCGAGTTTTTTCGCTGTGCTACACAAAACATTCAGTTGCTGCTGGAGACCAATGACGGTAGATGCTACGAGCGCAACATCGTCGGCAAAAAGCATAATTAGTATCTCTATGAAGTCTGGTAATAAGGGAATACCATGTTTACCATATCGAATTATTTCTTCAGCAAGCTCATTGATGAATAGCGAAAATAAAACCGGACTGCATATTTCTCCTTGCTTCAGACCCCGAGGACACATAAAAGTGTCAGTTAAATCTCCCCCCACTTTAACCCTAGCTTTGACATCTGTGTATATGCTTTTAAGTGCATTGTACATCTTACCCTTAACACCTTTTTTCTTTAAGATTGACCAGAGTTGGCTTCTATCTACCGAATCGAAAGCCTTTTTAAAGTCGATAAAAGCAACGTATAATTTCTTGTGGTTAGAGAGTTGCTTTTGTACCAGAGAAAGAAGGGTAAATATATGATCAGTAGTACTATAATTCTTTCTAAAGCCAGCCTGCACATCATTTATTACATCACAATCTTCAATCCATTTTGTTAAACGCTTGTTTAATATGTAAGTATATAATTTTGAACTAATGTTTAAAAGAGAGATACCTCTGTAGTTGTCTGGGTTGTTTTATATCACCCTTTTTATGCAAAGGTTGAATCAGAGCTTCACACCACATAGAAGGGAAGATGCCAAAATCAAAGAGTTTGTTGAAAAATTTCTTAAGGAAAAAAAGAATAGTGGGGGTGCAGTACTTATAAAATTCCTTGGAGAAAGAGAGAGAGAGAGAGAGAGAGAGAGAGAGGATGCTTCAAAGAAGGGGAAAAATAATAAACTCCGGTTTCATTAAAATTGCTCCTTGTCCACTGTGACGTGACTAACATGGTCATCTTCAAACCGTTGTTCTTCTCGACTATTTGCACGACACTGCATATAACTCTGTACCCCACACTTACAACTGCACATAACTCTGTACCCCACACTTACAACTGCACATAACTCTGTACCCCACACTTATAACTGCACATAACTCTGTACCCCACACTTACAACTGCAATAACTCTGTACCCCACACTTACAACTGCACATAACTCTGTACCCCACACTTATAACTGCACATAACTCTGTACCCCACAGTCACGACTGCACATAACTCTGTACCCCACACTTATAACTGCAATAACTCTGTACCCCACACTTACAACTGCAATAACTCTGTACCCCACACTTACAACTGCAATAACTCTGTACCTCACACTTACAACTGCACATAACTCTGTACCCCACACTTACAACTGCACATAACTCTGTACCCCACACTTACAACTGCAATAACTCTGTACCCCACACTTACAACTGCAATAACTCTGTACCCCACACTTACAACTGCAATAACTCTGTACCCCACACTTACAACTGCACATAACTCTGTACCTCACACTTACAACTGCACATAACTCTGTACCCCACACTTACAACTGCACATAACTCTGTACCCCACAGTCACAACTGCACATAACTCTGTACCCCACACTTACAACTGCACATAACTCTGTACCCCACACTTACAACTGCACATAACTCTGTACCCCACACTTACAACTGCAATAACTCTGTACCCCACACTTACAACTGCAATAAACTCTGTACCCCACACTTACAACTGCACATAACTCTGTACCCCACACTTACAACTGCACATAACTCTGTACCTCACACTTACAACTGCACATAACTCTGTACCCCACACTTACAACTGCACATAACTCTGTACCCCACACTTAACAACTGCAATAACTCTGTACCCCACACTTACAACTGCACATAACTCTGTACCCCACACTTACAACTGCAATAACTCTGTACCCCACACTTACAACTGCAATAACTCTGTACCCCACACTTACAACTGCAATAACTCTGTACTCCACACTTACAACTGCAATAACTCTGTACCCCACAGTCACGACTGCACATAACTCTGTACCCCACACTTACGACTGCACATAACTCTGTACCCCACACTTACAACTGCACATAACTCTGTACCCCACACTTACAACTGCACATAACTCTGTACCCCACACTTACAACTCCACATAACTCTGTACCCCACACTTACAACTGCGCGTAACTCTGTACCCCACACTTACAACCACAACAGATAAGTCAGCAACATTCTAACTCCAGGACACCCAGACACTCTCTGCTTTCAGTGCCAGGAACCAGACGAGGCCAAGGCGGAACCATTCTTCGCAGAGGCCACGACATTTCAGAATTTGGGCGGAGGACTGATTTTGTTTTTCCGGGCACAGCAGCCAGCCTTGACCTTGTTGAAGATGACCCGAGGTCACCGTGTCACCTTGAGGTCCCAGGATGCCCATGATGGGCACGAAGAGCCCCATGGCGAAGATGAAGGAGAAGCCGATTGTCTGATCATGAAGATCCCGAACTGAAACATTCCGGGCACAACATGGACGCCGTGGAAGGTCGGATGTCATGTTACAAGTGGTCTGGCTGACGAAACATTCTTTCATGTTACATCCTTTGTCACAATGCTACGTGTGACGTCATATTGCAAGTGGTCTTGGGCAATGAAACATTCTTACATGTTACATCCTTTTTCACAATGCTAAGTGTGACGTCATATTGCAAGTGGTCTGGCTGACGAAACATTCTTTCATGTTACATCCTTTGTCACAATGCTAAGTGTGACGTCATATTGCAAGTGGTCTTGATAATGAAACATTCTTAAATGTACATCCTTTGTCACAATGCTAAGTGTGACGTCATATTGCAAGTGGTCTTGGGTAATGAAACATTCTTACATGTTACATCCTTTGTCACAATGCTAAGTGTGACGTCATATTACAAGTGGTCTGGCTGACGAAACATTCTTTCATGTTACATCATTTTTGTCACAATGCTAAGTGTGACGTCATATTGCAAGTGGTCTTGGGCAATGAAACATTCTTTCATGTTACATCCTTTGTCACAATGCTAAGTGTGATGTCACATTGCAAGTGGTCTGGCTGACGACACATTCTTACATGTTACATCCTTTGTCACAATGCTACGTGTGATGTCATATTGCAAGTGGTCTGGCTGACGACACATTCTTACATGTTACATCCTTTGTCACAATGCTACGTGTGATGTCATATTACAAGTGGTCTGGCTGACGACACATTCTTACATGTTACATCCTTTGTCACAATGCTACGTGTGATGTCATATTACAAGTGGTCTGGCTGACGACACATTCTTACATGTTACATCCTTTGTCACAATGCTACGTGTGATGTCATATTGCAAGTGGTCTGGCTGACGACACATTCTTACATGTTACATCCTTTGTCACAATGCTACATGTGATGTCATATTGCAAGTAGTCTGGCTGACGACACATTCTTACATGTTACATCCTTTGTCACAATGCTACGTGTGATGTCATATTGCAAGTGGTCTTGGGTAATGAAACATTCTTACATGTTACATCCTTTGTCACAATGCTAAGTGTGATGTCATATTGCAAATGGTCTTGGGTAATGAAACATTCTTACATGTTACATCCTTTGTCACAATGCTAAGTGTGACGTCATATTGCAAGTGGTCTTGGGTAATGAAACATTCTTACATGTTACATCCTTTGTCACAATGCTAAGTGTGACGTCATATTGCAAGTGGTCTTGGGTAATGAAACATTCTTACATGTTACATCCTTTGTCACAATGCTACGTGTGATGTCATATTACAAGTGGTCTGGCTGACGACACATTCTTACATGTTACATCCTTTGTCACAATGCTACGTGTGATGTTATATTGCAAGTAGTCTGGCTGACGACACATTCTTAGATGTTACATCCTTTGTCACAATGCTACGTGTGATGTCATATTGCAAGTGGTCTTGGGTAATGAAACATTCTTACATGTTACATCCTTTGTCACAATGCTAAGTGTGACGTCATATTGCAAGTGGTCTTGGGTAATGATGACTGAAGAATTGTTAGCCTGCACTTGTTTTGCCCCACTACTTAATTGTTCAGCATTATATTGTTTGGTCAATCAGTGGGAGATTGCATCTCTTAGGAGATCCAAGTAAAGGTTGTTCTGTACAATTCTTAGCCTCTCACAATGCTTGGGTTATTGAACAGCAGAGCTGACCACTCAGACTGTTCCATATCTTTTGATCTCCCTTGCATCCTTGAATGGATCCTCAAGCATAGGCTCAAAGATTGTCCCCTACATTTTATACTGTTTGAATAATGCTTTTAGTTTTTCAGCATCTTTTTTCCTCTCCACACTTTTGTTTTGTTCTATTTTACTACCCTTCGCTGGCTGCTTTGAGGGTGCTGATGGATTCTTTTTTGAACCCTTGGTGGTGAGAACACCACAGAATTATGGACTGTGGTGTGTCTCTATCTGACACCAAGAGCACAGACACAATCAGCCGCATCTCCCTGATGAGTCCGATCCAGCGGACGAAAGGCCTAGGAGCAGCAATACAAATAAATGTGCCTTTGAGAGGGATTACGATGGTTCCCTCAGGCAGCTAGCGAAGGGCTTCTCATATTCATAATTCATTCCCCCATTTTCTTCATCTTCAATTTTTTTTTATGTTATAGGGTGCATACAGATGTAAATTTAACATCGTCCGTGCGTATAGCCACAAAACCGGAAGTTGTGGTCCGTGAACGAACAAAAAGGATTGACGAACGGAAACCGGGCAATTTGAAGCCTGGCGTAGACCCGACAACATCGAAGAGGCTGCACGCAGTGCCTTAAACGGCTTGCTCCCTGCTGTGTGTTGTAGTGAAGATGAATAAACACCTATCACCTTCTAGTCGCTGAATTGTTCCATTGAGTGAATGAGCCACACGTTCCAACGAACCAACACCACTCGACCACTTGACTACACGTGGCGTCAACCGACAGGATCGGAACAAGAGTGACCCTACAACACACACAGCAGGATGGAAGATCAACAGCCGAACCCCAGTTATCTTCCTGTGGTGCATCTCCCACCTCCACAGGGAATGAACCCCAGTTATCTTCCTGTGGTGGCGTCTCTCCCACCTCCACAGGGAACGAACCCCAGTTATCTTCCTGTGGTGGCGTCTCCCACCTCCACAGGGAACGAACCCCATTTATCTTCCTGTGGTGGCATCTCCCACCTCCACAGGGAATGAACCCCAGTTATCTTCCTGTGGTGGCGTCTCCCACCTCCACAGGGAATGAACCCCAGTTATCTTCCTGTGGTGGCATCTCCCACCTCCACAGGGAATGAACCCCAGCTATCTTCCTGTGGTGGCATCTCCCACCTCCACAGGGAATGGACCTCGGCTTTCTTCCTGTGATGGCATCTCCCACCTCCACAGGGAACGAACCTCGGCTTTCATTGCTGGTCATGACATTTGCACTCTCACGGACAATGCTATGCCTCTCAGGCTCTCTACCCTTTGTGTCCTTTTCCTTTTAATACAATTATTAATCGTTATTAATGTTGGAAAAAGGAAACTGAAGAAATATTTTTTTAAACTTAGGTAAAGCGTTTCTTTGTTTTTGTCTATGAAGAGAACACCTACAAGAATGATTTGACTTTGTGTTCATGATAACTTCGCAGAAGTGGCAGGATTGCAGCCAAAGAACCATCTGCGAACTAGTCACACCATACCCGGCAGCAGAGTGGTTTGTACCATGACAGTTTTGATGAGAATGTGTCTGACTATATTAAAGGGCACAAAATTTGGAGAAAGAACCAAAAGATTTCAGTTAACCCTCTTCAGTATGCATTTACCTGAGCTAGTTACGCGCCGAAAACCTACGGCAAGATAAGTAACTCCGTTATTTGAACATGGTTACCCAAATTAAAAATTAATTTAAAAGAGAGGAAAGGAGATAATGAAATGAAAATAATTTTTTAAATTCTTAACTCGAGAGTATGGCACGTATCGACTCGTGGTGTGTTTTTTTGCAAATGGAAGTGAATGGCTACAGGAAGGAGGAAGTCACGTTCTCGCAAGACTTCCTTTTCTATCAGAAAACATGCAGTGCCCATTGTTGTCGCGTGTTTTACCGGGCGCTAGCGGGCACGCACTTGTCAAGAGAGTTAAGGGAAGCAAGTAATGGTTAGTTTATCAAGAATAGGCCTACATGGACTTGTTGAAGGCAATAGTTTTGCTATCACTTAATACAAAGAGATATCGAGTACCTGTTCACCCATAACAAATCCTGTCAATGTTCTCCATACTATACTGACTGTACTTTGGGAGATGAGGCTAACTATTAGTCTACTCCCAATGTAAATTTTCTATCATTTGTTGCTAGTGTTAACCTGTTTGGGTTGGGTCGGAAACTAATTTCGACATTAGCAAAAGGATATGTTTGGGGGCAATGGGGGCATTGCGTTCAAAAGCAAGGGTGTGTGTTATAGGGTGCATACAGATGTAAATTTAACATCGTCCGTGCGTATAGCCACAAAACCGGAAGTTGTGGTCCGTGAACGAACAAAAAGGATTGACGAACGGAAACCGGGCAATTTGAAGCCTGGCGTAGACCCGACAACATCGAAGAGGCTGCACGCAGTGCCTTAAACGGCTTGCTCCCTGCTGTGTGTTGTAGTGAAGATGAATAAACACCTATCACCTTCTAGTCGCTGAATTGTTCCATTGAGTGAATGAGCCACACGTTCCAACGAACCAACACCACTCGACCACATGACTACATTTAAAAGTTCAAATCTTTGCCAAGTCATTACTATAACGACTGAAGAATTGTTAGCCTGCACTTGTTTCCCCCCACTACTTAATTGTTCAGCTATATAATATATATATATATAATATATATATATAATATAATATATATATATATATATATATAAAATATTGACACCCGTGTATATGAAGTGACACCCTGTGTACATACGGTGAATTGTGTGACACCCGGTGAATTGTGTGACACCGTGTACGTGCAGTGAATTGTTTGACACTGTGTACATGCCGTAAATTGACACCCTGTGTATGTATCAATTGACACCCAGTGTACATACCGTGTGCACTGTCAGCTATCCCACCCCACCTCCACTCCACCCCGTTCCATCACTCCCCTCTTCCCCAACCCCGATCTGACATTTCCTTTATCATTATTGAACAGATTGAAAAAAAAAGCTGGTATAGTTTTTCGTTGCTACTGTTCTTTTGAGAGAGAGAGAGAGAGAGAGAGAGAGAGAGAGAGAGAGAGAGAGAGAGAGAAGAGAGAGCAGCTCTGACCTGGAACACGAACTGGATCCTGGCAAACAGCATGAAGAGAGAGAGAGAGAGAGAGAGAGAGAGAGAGAGAGAGAGAGAGAGAGAGAGAGGAGAGAGAGAGAGAGAGAGAGAGAAGAGCAGCTCGACTGACCTGGAAGAAAAACTGGATCTTGGCAAACAGCATGAAGAGAGAGAGAGAGAGAGAGAGAGAGAGAGAGAGAGAGAGAGAGAGAGAGAGAGAGAGAGAGAGAGAGAGAGAGAGAGAGAGAGAGAGCAGCTCTGACCTGGAAGAACTGGATCCTGGCAAACAGCATGAAGAGAGAGAGAGAGAGAGGAGAGAGAGAGAAGAGAGAGAGAAGAGAGAGAGAGCAGCTCTGACCTGGAAGAAGAACTGGATCTTGGCAAACAGCATGACGAGGGAGGCGCCCAGTGTGGTGCAGGCCCCCGCGAACACTGAGCTGCCCATCCTGCCCAGGGCGTCCTGCAGTCGGCCCTCTCGGTCAGCGCGCTGAGACTGGTGGTATCCCTCCGCCAGGTGCACCACGAAGTCCACAGCCAGCCCCACCACCAGACTCATGTTGAAGGACACCAGCACCTGCACGTCACACTGGCATTACTCAGGCACACTCTGTCAGTGTCTGCCGCCAACCTTTCCCGTTCAGTGCAGACACACACGCTGGCATAGTCCCTGCACGTCACAGGCTGCACACCAAACATGAATGCGCCAAGGCCTTGCTTAAGAAGTCGTGTATTTATAGACTGGCGCAATTAGATTATTTTGATAATTTCTTTTTATTATGTTTGAAAGTTGATTCTCCTCATTTTCTTTCATATGGCCATCAAACTGCAAGCCATGTGGTACCAAGCAGAGAGACTGAAACCAAAGGAATGGGACTATTGGGGCTGTTTGAGCTGGCGCAAAGATAGGGTCACGAGTGATGCAAAGGCCTGAAATGTCACTGTCAACTAAGGGGAAGGTCATGTATATTGTTTGTGAGTTCATCAGTGAAAATTCCCCCAAAACAAGGAAATGATTGGTGGGGTTGTTCTTTTGATGTTATCAGTAAACATTAAATGCTGGCTCAAATTTATGCAGGCCTCAAAACGCTAACAAGGGATTGTATAGTGTTTTAGTGCAAATACCTGATTATGGCGAATGGCACACAGACACACATTCAGGACTAGTACCTGCACGCCACAGCAGATGTTGTGGTTTACCCGTTAATGACTAACAAAGAGAAATAAATCTAATAACTTTTCACCAACTGAGCCACTGAGGACACAACCATGCCCCAACACCATGTAGTGCTGTCAGCCAACACGACTCATCTTCACGTGTACAAACCACACTGACCATCTCTCTCTGTACAGCCCCCTCACCCTGCAAAACACACTGACCATCTCTCTCTGCAAAACACACTGACCATCTCTCTTTGTTCAGCCCCCTCACCCTGCAAAACACACTGACCATCTCTCTTTGTTCAGCCCCCTCACCCTGCAAAACACACTGACCATCTCTCTCTGCAAAACACACTGACCATCTCTCTTTGTTCAGCCCCCTCACCCTGCAAAACACACTGACCATCTCTCTTTGTTCAGCTCCCACACCCTGCAAAACACACTGTACTGACCATCTCTCTTTGTTCAGCCCCCTCACCCTGCAAAACACACTGACCATCTCTCTAAGCAAAACACACTGACCATCTCTCTCTTTTCCTCACCCTCACCCTGCAAAACACACTGACCATCTCTCGCTTTTCCTCACCATCACCCTGCAAAACACACTGACCATCTCTCTAAGCAAAACACACTGACCATCTCTCTAAGCAAAACACACTGACCATCTCTCTAAGCAAACACACTGACCATCTCTCTCTGTTCAGCCCCCTCACCCTGCAAACACACTGACCATCTGTCTAAGCAAAACACACTGACCATCTCTCTAAGCAAAACACACTGACCATCTCTCTAACAAAACACACTGACCATCTCTCTCTGTTCACCCCCTCACCATGCAAAACACACTGACCATCTCTCTCTGTTCACCCCTCACCCTACAAAACTCACTGACCATCTCTCTCTTTTCCTCCCTTCACCCTGCAAAACTCACTGACCATCTCCTCTACAAAGCACACTGACCATCTCTCTCTGTTCATGCCCCCTCACCCTGCAAAACACACTGACTATCTCTCTCTCTGTTTATCACCCTCACCCTGCAAACCACACTGACCATCTTCTTGTTCAGCCCCTCACCCTGCAAAACACACTGACCATCTCTCTCTGTTTATCCC
This sequence comes from Conus ventricosus, assembly GCA_018398815.1. NCBI lineage: Eukaryota > Metazoa > Mollusca > Gastropoda > Neogastropoda > Conidae > Conus > Conus ventricosus. Next base: position 1,562,285 of record CM031605.1, read on the forward strand.
CTCACCCTGCAAATCACACTACCATCTCTCTCTGCAAACCACACTGACCACTCTCTCTGTTCAGCCCCTCACCCTGCAAAACACACTGACCATCCTCTCTGTTCAGCCCCCTCACCATGCAAAAACACACTGACCATCTCTCTCTGTTCAGCCCCCACCATGCAAAACACACTGTCCATCTCTCTCTGTTCAGCCCCCTCACCATGCAAAACACACTGACCATCTCTCTCTGTTCAGCCCCCTCACCATGCAAAACACACTGACCATCTCTCTCTGTTCAGCCCCCTCACCCTGCAAAACACACTGACCATCTCTCTCTGTTCAGCCCCCTCACCCTGCAAATCACACTGACCACTCTCTCTCTGCAAACCACACTGACCATCTCTCTCTGTTCAGCCCCCTCACCCTGCAAAACACACTGACCATCTCTCTCTGTTCAGCCCCCTCACCATGCAAAACACACTGACCATCTCTCTCTGTTCAGCCCCCTCACCATGCAAAACACACTGACCATCTCTCTCTTTTTCTCCCCCTCACCATGCAAAACACACTGACCATCTCTCTCTCCCCCCCCCCCTCACCCTGCAAAACACACTGACCATCTCTCTCTGCAAACCACACTGACCACTCTCTCTGTTCAGCCCCCTCACCCTGCAAAACTCACTGACCATCTCTCTCTCCCCCCCCCCCTCACCCCTGCAAAACTCACTGACCATCTCTCTCCCCCCCCTCACATGCAAAACTCACTGACCATCTCTCTCTTCTCTCCCCCCTCACCCTGCAAAACTCACTGACTACTCTCTCTTTTCTTCCCCCTCACGCTGCAAAACACACTGACCATCTCTCTTGTTCAGCCTCCTCACCATGCATAACACACTGACCATCTCTCTCTGCAAAACACACTGACCATCTCTCTCTGCAAAACACACTGACCATCTCTCTTGTTCAGCCTCCTACACCTGCATAACACACTGACCATCTCTCTCTGCAAAACACACTGACCATCTCTCTCTGCAAAACACACTGACCATCTCTCTCTGCAAACCACACTGACCATCTCTCTTTGTTCAGCCCCCTCACCATGCAAAACACACTGACCATCTCTCTATTCCCCCCCCCCCCCTCACCCTGCAAACCACACTGACCATCTCTCTTTGTTCAGCCTCCTCACCCTGCAAAACACACTGACCATCTCTCTAAGCAAAACACACTGACCATCTCTCACTACAAAACACACTGACCATCTCTCCTGCAAAACACACTGACCATCTCTCTCTGCAAACTACACTGACCATCTCTCTCTGTTCAGCCCCCGCACCCTGCAAACCACACTGACCATCTCTCTCTGCAAACCACACTGACCATCTCTCTTTGTTCAGCCCCCTCACCCTGCAATACACACTGACCATCTCTCTAAGCAAAACACACTGACCATCTCTCTCTACAAAACACACTGACCATCTCTCTCTACAAAACACACTGACCATCTCTCTCTGTTCATCCCCACTACCCTGTAAAACACACTGACCATCTCTCTCTGTTCAGCCCCCCTCACCCTGCAAAACTCACTGACCATCTCTCTCTGTTCAGCTCCCTCACCCTGCAAAACACACTGACCATCTCTCTCTGTTCACCCCCCTCACCCTGCAAAACACACTGACCATCTCTCTCTGCAAAACACACTGACCATCTCTCTCTGCAAAACACACTGACCATCTCTCTCTGTTCAGCCCCCTCACCCTGCAAAACACACTGACCATCTCTCTCTGTTCAGCCCCCTCACCCTGCAAAACACACTGACCATCTCTCACTGTTCATCCCCCTCACCCTGCAAAACACACTGACCATCTCTCTCTGCAAAACACACTGACCATCTCTCTCTGCAAAACTGACTGACCATCTCTCCCTGCAAAACTGACTGACCATCTCTCGTTTCATCCCCCTCACCCTGCAAAACACACTGCCCATCTTACTCTTTTCATCCCCCATACCCTGCGTGGTTCTTTGGGGCAGACTATAACACCTGCAGTATTTGGTGAGTCCAGTCTACGATCAGTCCTTTTCGTGTGTCCATGAACATAACTAATTTGAAGCGAAAACGTATGGTGTGTGTCCATATGCGTGCGACCCCCCCCCCCCCCCCCCCCCCCACACACACACACACTCACGTACATCCGCGTATACCTTTTGGGGGTTAGTTGCGTGCGTACGCCTGGTAGACCTATGCCCTGTGAAGAGGCTTTCAGTGTACTCGTTCACTAGATACTCGTAACTTATCATTGTATAACTAGTTTACGTCACTGACACGTTTTTATTAAGAACTTGATGTAAACGCACGCACGTTAAACTCGTACTGTACACTGAATACAGACATGAAAAGGAACGTACACGCACTGGTACCATTTACTTTAGTACAATCTTGACCCATTCAAATACTTAAAAAAGAAAAGTATAACGAGTTGGGTAAACCTTCAGCTTTCTTCGGACGGGATTTGACATAAACGCTCCAGTGATGTGTCCCAGTCACAGTTAGAACTTTCTCGTTAAACACTCGTGCCTTAACAAGAGCATTGACATCGATTCAAACTGATTTATGCAATAATCAAACTTTTCCTAATGGGAGAGTCTACACCATGTCGATCTGTGGCTTGTCTTCGTCAAACCTGGTTTCAAACGGGAGTGACTCTGGTGGACATTGAAACAAGAGCGAAAACAGAACCATGGGCCACCAAAGAAAGGAACAAACAAAGGACAAAACAAATACATCTCTCTCTCTCCTCTCTCTCTCTCTCTCCTCTCTCTCTCTCTCTCTCTCTCTCTCTCTCTCTCTCTCTCTTGGTTATATTAATGATTGAAATCATATTATGATGAATGACTATTGTGGTCGCTGGTTTTATTGGTGCCATTGTCACGAATTGATTGATGTCTTAATACTTTTATTTCTTTGAGCACTGTAACTGCAAGGTGATAAATGTGTGTCCGGATTACTGTTGATCATATGATGTATTGCTCTTTATTCAAATTTATAGTAATGTTTAGCATGTGATATTTTGGATAGAAAAATGGAATTATAATCTCTCTCTCTCTCTCTCTCTCTCTCTCTCTCTCTCTCTCTCTCTCTCTCTCTCTCTCTCTCTGTTCGTTAACTACGGCTGCGTTTCGATGGATTGTCGCTTAATTAATAATTGTAAATTTGGGTAGTGTATGAATGGTAAAGAAGAAAAACAACAAAGATGGGGGAAGGTAAATAATAATGGCATCTCTCTCTCTCTCTCTCTCTCTCTCTCTTCTCTCTCTCTCTCTCTCTCTCTCTCTCTCTCTCTCTCTCACACACACACAACACACACACACACACACACACACACACACACACACACACACACACACACACACACACACACGCACACATACACGTACGCATCATGAAAAATAAATGTTATAATTATTGATGCTAGGAATTTATTGCTGCTTACTGATAATTGATTGTTCGTTCTCGTTTTGCCTTATAACCACATCATATAAATGTAAAAGAAAGAACAAATGTTGATATTATTGATCCCATTGTAATTTCTTAGTTTTTTTAAATTCTTACCCAGTTTGTTGTATGTTAATCTTTTACAAAAGGAATGTAATTCTCTCTCTCTCTCTCTCTCTCTCTCTCTCTCTCTCTCTCTCTCTCTCTCTCTCTCTCTCCTCTCTCTCTCTTTTCTCTCTCTCTCTCTCTCTCAGCGTCGATGATGCACGTCCTTCTGGTACCAAACATTCCTCACCATCATAAATAAACACGCCGCCGTTACATCAAAAAAGAGTTAAGCATCCGCAGATGAACCCGGGGTTTAACTCCAGAATTGCTGAAAGAAATGGTACTACGTGACCAACTCAAGGCAGCAAATTTGTTTGACGAATACAAAGAGCAGGAAACTTTGTTTCAAACGAAGTTGAAAAAGCCAAACGAGACTATTCAGTCAAATGATAACGGATGAAAAATTTCCACAGCGCCAATTTTGGAGGGCAATAAACACTATTGTACGCAACAAGCGTACAAATTCCAAACTTCAAGCACCAACATCACCCCGGACAAATTTAATACCACTTTCTGTCTTTATCAGATACCCTTACTCAAGCTTCACAGACTATAAGGGGCGCCAAATGAATTTACATGCCCGACTTCCCTAATATCATTTTGCAAACAAAAACTTGGATCCAGTAACTCAGTTAAAATTCCCCTTCTTGCTGTCATGAAGTAGGTATGCACATAGCGCAATTAAAGAATAAAAAAATCCATGGGTCCTGAAAACATACCCACATTTCTTCTCAAACTCGCTCTACCTTACATTGTTGAGTCTCTTACATGACATAATAATCTACCCATTGGAACTAATTTTTCCCTCAGGCGTTTCAAAAACGCCAAAGTAACCCCCCTTCCAAAATCAAATGATTTTTTCGGATCCAAATAATTTCAGACCTATATCCTTACATCGATTCTATCCAAACCCCTTGAAAGCACATACACACACACGTATCTCAGTTCATGGAGAAAAACAAACTATTTAAAACCACCCCAAATCTGGATTCCGATCTAATCATTCCTGCCACCAGCATTATCACGAATGTGGTGACTCATGGCTTTCAAATATGAACCAATCACAAATGACAGGGGTTGCCCTTTCTTGACTTAAAAAAAAGGGGTTTGATCTTGTTGATCATTCCATTCTTCTAAAGAAACTATCTGTTACTTGAACCATACCCCGACAATCTCATTATTCCAATCATACTTGAACGGTAGACTCAGTATGTGGCGCTTAATGGCAAAACCTCCACTTCTGACTTTGTCAGACATGGAGTCCCACAGGGCTCTGTACTAGGCCCCCTACTATTCTGCATCTTCATCAATGATTTACCATTGTCGTATCAGATAAAAAGGTCACGACAGTTTTATTTGCTGATGACTCGTCGCTCCAAACGAATGGTAGTGATCTACAGACAATAGAAACTTCTCTCAGGAAAGTCTACACGACGTGTCAGACTGGTGTCATTTCAAACTCAATGGTCATTACACCAAGCCAAAACCAAATCTATGATTATGCTACGCCAAAAACACCAGTTGATCCTTTTTGCTAAAACTTCAGTTGAATGGCACTTCTATCGAGCAGGTAGACGAGCATCGTGTTTTAGGGTTAACGATAGATAAAGAATTGAAATGGCAATTCATCTAAATAAACGTATGCAAGGTAGTCTCAAAACACCTTTTCCTGTATCTCAATTAAAGCGCTACGTCAACAGTAATGTGCTTAAACTTTTCTTCAATGCACAAAATATGTCACGTAAAAATTACGCCCAACAGTGTGGGGGCGGCAGTAGTGACGTCCACCAAAAAAGGGCTGAATTTCTCTCCCTAGCGTGCAGCAAAGCTATTCCATCCCGCTGTATCTCTAACAACAGACGAAAAACTAAAAGCGCTGAACATACTTCCCCTTTAATAGCAATTGGAATTCAACAAGGCATCATTTAGTTTACAATCTTGACAGATACTATGCCATGTTATATCAATGCCCTTTTTACAAGATCGAACAGCTTTTCTGGCTCGACGAAATTCCTTCTTCCCTACCCACGCTTTGATCATACAAAACAAGCCTGCTTACTCCCGGACCATATGTCTGGAACTACTTCCACCGAATCTACAAACATGAATACTTTAAAACCTTTCAAGGAGCATTTGCATAAACATTTTATGTCCAGTAGTTAAATTATTCGATTACAATGATTAGCGTCCATTCGCTAAGTCTTCTGTGAACCCTACTTTGAATAAATCGTCTCAACATAAAACCTACTCCGTTAAAATCGCTCATCCCCACTCCCACTCTGTCTACCATCCCTTTTCTCCTCCCCCTACCTACCATTCTCTCTTCCCCACCCTCCTCTGACTCTCTCTCTCTCTCTGTCGTTTTTTGTTTGTCTGTTTGCTTGTAAGTTTCCTTTTGTTTTACCATCCCCCATCTCATCAGTGCTTTTTATGAGCAGTTTGCTTTTCATTGTGAATTAGTTTTTCGTGTTGGTATGTTGAATTGTCTGTTGAATGATATGTGCTGAATAATGTATGCATGACAAGGACAGATTGTTAGACTAGGCTTTGGCCTAAAATCTTCATCCTTGGGTATTAAAGATCATCAAATCAATCAATCACTCTCTCTTTTCTCTCTCTCCCCTTCGATAGAGGATCGCTTATTCCATAATCTGTGTGTGCTAACTCTTTTTTCTTTGTAATCAATTTCTTTATTCTTGTTTGTTGTTTAAATCGTTTCTTTTTCCTTTTAAAGTCATCTACGCCTGAACTGTTTTAAAGATAAACTTTTTAATGTTGTGGAATATATGTGTGTTTGTTAAAAGTTTTGTAAGTTTTCATCGCTAGTCATACTTAGTCCCTTAACGGGGCAAGGGCCCCGGATGAAAAAAAGCATGTGTTTGCTTATCTGTTACCCCTTGGAAATTTAAAAATTTATATCATCATCATCATTTTATCACTCTCTCTCTCCCTCTCTCTCTCTCTCTCTCTCTTCTCTCTCTCTCTTCTCTCTCTCTCTCTCTCTCTCTTTTATCTGTTCTGTTCTCTCTCTCTGTCTCTCTCTCTCCCTGTCTCTGTCTGTCTTGTCTGTCTGTATCTCTCTTCTCTCTGTCTGTCCCCCTCTGTCTCGTCAGTCTCTGTCTCGTCTGTCTGTCTGTCTGTCTGTCTGTCTGTCTGTCTATCTCTCTGTCTGTCTGTCTGTCTGTCTGTCTCTCTCTCTCTCTCTCTCTCTCTCTCTCTCTCTCTCTCTCTCTCTCTCTCTCTCTCTCTCTCTGTGTACCAGCGGACGCCCACTGACCCTAGTTTCCATCCGGCCAGTGGGATGAGGCCAATGACGCAGGCCGTGATGCAGGCGATGGCCATGGTGGCCAGGAGGCCGATCAGGAGGTTGCCGGTGGCCACCAGCAGCACGGGGAAGACCAGTGCCAGACCTAGTGCCATGCCCTGCACGGCGTTCTGCGACACCGTCTGCAACACACCATGGAACCTCACTGTGTGATGGACGTGACGTCACTGTCACAACACGCCATGGAAACTCACTGTGTGATGGACGTGACGTCAGTGTCACAACACGCTATAACCTCACTGTGTGATGGACGTGACGTCAGTGTCACAACACGCCATAACGTCACTGTGTGAAGCACGTGACGTCACTGTCACAACACACCATGGAACCTCACTGTGTGATGGACGTGACGTCACTGTCACAACACACCATGAAAACCTTACTGTGTGATGGACGTGACGTCACTGTCACAACACACCATGAAACCTCACTGTGTGATGGACGTGACGTTACTGTCACAACAAACCATGAAACCTCACTGTGTGATGGACGTGACGTTACTGTCACAACAAACCATGAAACCTCACTGTGTGATGGACGTGACGTTACTGTCACAACAAACCATGAAACCTCACTGTGTGATGGACGTGACGTTACTGTCACAACAAACCATGAAACCTCGCTGTGTGATGGACGTGACGTCACTGTCACAACACACCATGAAACCTCACTGTGTGATGGACGTGACGTTACTGTCACAAACAACCATGAAACCTCACTGTGTGATGGACGTGACGTCACTGTCACAACACACCATGGAACCTCACTGTGTGATGGACGTGACGTCAGTGTCACAACACACCATGGAACCTCCCTGTGTGATTGGACGTGACGTCACTGTCACAACAAACCATGAAACCTCACTGTGTGATAGCATGGACGTGACGTCACTGTCACAACAAACCATGAAACCTCACTGTGTGATGGACGTGACGTCACTGTCACAACAAACCATGAAACCTTACTGTGTGATGGACGTGACGTCACTGTCACAACACACCATGAAACCTCACTGTGTGATGGACGTGACGTCACTGTCACAACACACCATGAAACCGCACTGTGTGATGGACGTGACGTCACTGTCACAACACGCCATGGAACCTCACTGTGTGATGGACGTGACGTCACTGTCACAACACACCATGGAATCTCACTGTGTGAAGCACATGACGTCAGTGTCACAACACACCATGTAACCTCACTGTGTGATGGACGTGACGTCAGTGTCACAAACCACTATAACCTCCCTGTGTGATGGACGTGACGTCACTGTCACAACACACCATAACCTCACTGTGTGAAGCATGTGATGTCACTGTCACAACACACCATAACCTCACTGTGTGATGGACGTGACGTCAGTGTCACAACACACCATAACCTCCCTGTGTGATGGACGTGACGTCGGTGTGTACAACACACCATGGAATCTCCCTGTGTGATGGACGTGACGTCACTGTCACAACACATAACCTCACTGTGTGATGGACGTGACGTCAGTGTCACAACACACCATGGAACCTCATTGTTTGATGCACATGACGTCACTGTCACAACACACCATAACCTCACTGTGTGATGCACGTGACGTCAGTGTCATAACACACCATGGAACCTCACTGTGTGATGCACGTACGTGACGTCACTGTCACAACACACCCAGCAACCTCACTGTGATGGACGTGACGTCACTGTCACAAAACACACCATGGGATCTCATTGTGTGATGCACGTGACGTCAGTGTCACAACACACCATGGGACCTCACTGTGTGATGAACGTGACGTCAGTGTCACAACACACCCAGCAACCTCACTGTGATGTACGTGACGTCAGTGTCACGACAGATTGACTTTGTGGCGGAATCAACTAAATATGACAAGTTGGAAAAAAGAGAGAAAATCTACTCACTGTTCGCAAGAATGTTGTTATCTGATAGTAACAATGTTTATGAACATGTAAGAGAAAACAATGGCTGGTTTCAGTCGGATATGTCCAGACAGTAACAATGTTTATGACATGTAAGAGAAAACAATGGCTGGTTTCAGTCGGATATTTCCAGACAGTAACAATGTTTATGACTTGTAAGGAGAAGGCAATGGCTGGTTTCAGTCGGATATGTCCAGACAGTAACAATGTTTATGACTTGTAAGAAGGCAATGGCTGGTTTCAGTCGGATATGTCCAGACAGTAAAACAGGCTCGGATGTTTTGGATGCTTTCTCTGTTTGTGACGCTACATGCAAAATCATGGATAACTCATGAGCCTCACTTGCAGTTTAAATTAAGTTTTATTTACAGCATGGTGTCTTCATCGTAACATTTCCACGGAATTGACATCGGCACATCTCAGAGACTAATAAAGACAACTAAAATTGGTTGCATTTTGATCAGAATCATTTCTATTTCTCGGAAAACACAGTTTTTGTACAACGTGATCATTATCCCTGATTTCCGTATGCAGAGTCACATTTGATTAGTTTATTTGACGTGTTGACTTCGTGCGTTTGGTCTGTTTATTTTGACGTGTTTACTTCGTGCGTTTGGTCTGTGTATTTGACGTGTTTACTTCGTGCCTTTGGTCTGTTGGAACAAGCTGAGTGAACTGTATTCGCCTTGCCCAACAGACAGGAAAAAGATGGAGAAATATCCAGTTCACTGGCTCCTTATGCAATGATAGGTCATGTCTTCTATTGCGCAGCTAGTTCAGCACAGTTTGGATCTTATTTAAAGGTAGGTCAACAATGACTAAATTCACTCTCAAACCCAAGCAGCGCGGCTTTGAGAGAACAAGCGATGAAAACGACTTCGTTCTGTTGTCATGTCGGGGATGAAGGTAATAGAAAGCCTAGGCCTGCATCACGTTATTTTTGGTTTGGTGATTTAACTCACTCATTGTACGTGAATTTAGGCCAGAGAGTTGTTGCAGTAAGGACGTAAGACATGCGAGTGACAGAGAGCGATAAGCCAACTACACTGATAATCAGCATACATAGGCTCAGCTAACACACCTCTACAAAGACTCGCTCTAAACGTCGGTAGAAAGACACTCCACATAGAGCCATTTTGAGCTCCGTTCCAACAGACGGAAGAGTGCCAGAATTGTCTCCCTTCCGTACCAAAGTTTTCAAGTTGTGTTTTTTCTTGCAGAAATGTGTTAGACCAGTTTGAAAAATCCTCTTCGGCAGAAAACACTTTTTTTTTTTCTCTCAGTATTTTTCTTTCCAAATAGTTATAACATAGCTTCATAGTCTCCATGTATTGAACTAACAGTCAATTCCGGTCAGGATGGTCATGTGACCAACTAACAGCGGAAATCCCACACTGCTGTTAAATCACTTTGGAGTGTGTAGCTCTGACCGCTGTGATTCAACATGCTCAGAACGACCCCCCCCCCCCCCCCCCCCCCACACACACACACACTGCTGTTGAATCACTTGGGAGTGTGTAGCTCTGACTGCTGTGAGTCAACATGCACAGAACGATGCCCCAAAGACATTTTCGCCTGATAAGCCTCAGTCGGCAAGCCTCAGTCGGCAAGCCTCAGTCGGTCCGCAGTCGGCAAGCCTCAGTCGGCAAGCCTCAGTCGGCAAGCCTCAGTCGGCAAGCCTCAGTCGGTCGGCAGTCGGCAAGCCTCAGTCGGCAAGCCTCAGTCGGTCGGCAGTCGGCAAGCCTCAGTCGGCAAGCCTCAGTCGGTCGGCAGTCGGCAAGCCTCAGTCGGCAAGCCTCAGTCGGCAAGCCTCAGTCGGCATCTCGATATCGCCGTATTGGCATGCATGGTCAGCAGAGAGAAGATGTACGTTTCGTGGTTTCATTGTTTCATTTTGGTACTATCTGCAACAGACTGGCAAGTGACACAGAAAAAAACACAAAACTGCCTATTGTTATCGGCACCGGTAGAGGATGCGATTCCTAACAAGAGCGTTGTATACGTTTTTCTCCTCTCTTTTCCATTTTCCTTTGATACAATGTATGCTTACTGGCTTCGTATGGACATTTTGGCTTCTTCACATGCATGAGCACGAACATTGATCTATTTTCACAGTGGACACTCACACAGGAGCACGAACATTGATCTATTTCCGCAGTGGACACTTAGCATGAGCACGAACATTGATCTATTTCCACAGTGGACACTTAGCATGAGCACGAACATTGGTCTATTTCCACAGTGGACACTTAGCATGAGCACGAACATTGGTCTATTTCCACAGTGGACACTTAGCATGAGCACGAACATTGGTCTGTTTCCACAGTGGACACTTAGCATGAGCACGAACATTGGTCTACTTCCACAGTGGACACTCACGCGCTGCACGTACAGCCAGTGCCATGAGAAGACTGTGGTCTGGAATCCACTCTGCATTTCTGGTGGCATCATCGCCATCTGCGGACAATTATCGTTATCATCATCAATAACATTGTTATCAAGGAGTAATACGACGTCATTTCTGGTGGCATCATCGCCATCTGCGGACAATTATCGTTATCATCATCAATAACATTGTTATCAAGGAGTAATACGACGTCATTTCTGGTGGCATCATCGTCATCTGCGGACAATTATCGTTATCATCATCAATAACATTGTTATCAAGGAGTAATACGACGTCATTTCAATCACACGGGCAAAACAGCAAGAGAGCTAATGATGGTATTATTAATTACAACAACATCAACAACAGCAGCAGCAGCAACAACAAGAACATAAACAACAAAATAGTAATAATAATAATAATAATAATATAGTAATGATAATAATAACAACAATAATAATGATAACAATAATAATAATTATAATGCTAATTAATAATAATAATAATAGAAGAAGAAGAAGAAGAAGAAGGAGAAGGAGGAGGAGGAGGAGGAGGAGGAGGAAGTTGACGCCTTTGTCTACAGACATTAGCAATTGGTAAGTTACAAACACAGATCAAATAACAAGCAAAAACACCGTGGTTTTTGAGCGAGAGAACACCTTTACCAGTAATTAGCTTTACACAGGGATTTCTAAGACGTAGCACACACACACACAGTAAAGGCTATCACATTAGATCGGCTCATAGTAAAGACTGAAAAGGCCACAGTTACAAATATATCAGATCTACAATAGCGTAACTGAAATGTAACTATCAGAACATTATCACCAATATATCAGCTCTGTATTGGGACCTTTAAATGTAGGATAGAAAACGCCCCACCGATGTACCAGTGATACCCAAAATGTGCCGTGTATGTATCTGAGAGACAGAAAACTAAATATTAAGAAAATATCAATGCTGAATTGTCTTTCCTGTGCTTTTCCAGCGACATAAATCTGTTAGGAACATACCGGCTCCACCAGGCCTTTAAGAACTATTCACTGAGAGACCAAACAAGTCACCAATACATCAGCTATATCTGTTTTTCTTGATTGTTTTTTTTTTTTCTGAGAGGCAGAGCACTTGTCACCAATATATCAATTATACCTGGCTTTTGGTGAACAACTTCACGGAGAGACAGAACACAGTCATCAATACATAAGTTGCATGTGGTCTTTCATGAACAATTCGTAGAGACAGAACACATCTCTATGCTGGCCTTTCATGAACTATTGGTAGAGACAGAACACATCTCCAAGCTAGTCTTTCATGAACTATTCGTAGAGACAGAACACATCTCTAAGCTGGTCTTTCATGAACTATTGATAGAGAGAGAACACATCTCTAAGCTGGTTTTCATGAACTATTGGTAGAGACAGAACACATCTCTAAGCTGGTCTTTCATGGACTATTGGTAGGACAGAAACACATCTCCAAGCTGGTCTTTCATGAACAATTGGTACAGACAGAACACATCTCTAAGCTAGTCTTTCATGAACTATTGGTACAGACAGAACACATCTCTAAGCTGGTCTTTCATGAACTATTGGTAGAGAGAGAAACACATCTCCAAGCTGGTTTTCCATGAACTATCGTAGAGACAGAACACATCTCCAAGCTGGTCTTTCATAAACTATTGGTACAAACAGAACACGTCTCTAAGCTGGTCTTTCATGAAGTATTGGTAGAGAAGAGAACACATCTCTAAGCTGGTCTTTCATGAACTATTGGTAGAGACAGAACACATCTCTAAGCTGGTCTTTCATGAACTATTGGTACAGACAGAACACATCTCTAAGCTGGTCTTTCATGAACTATTGGTAGAGAGAGAACACATCTCTAAGCTGGTCTTTCATGAACTATTGGTACAGACAGAACACATCTCTAAGCTGGTCTTTCATGGACTATTGGTAGAGACAGAACACATCTCTATGCTGGTCTTTCATGGACCATTGGTACAGACAGAACACATCTCCAAGCTGGTCTTTCATGAACTATTGGTACAGACAGAACACATCTCTAAGCTGGTCTTTCATGAATTATTGGTAGAGACAGAATACATCTCTATGCTGGTCTTTCATGGACTATTGGTAGAGACAGAACACATCTCCAAGCTGGTCTTTCATGAACTATTGGTACAGCCAGAACACATCTCTAAGCTGGTCTTTCATGAACTATTGGTAGAGACAGAACACATCTCTAAGCTGGTCTTTCATGAACTATTGGTAGAGACAGAACACATCTCTAATCTGGTCTTTCATGAACTATTGGTAGAAACAGAACACATCTCTAATCTGGTCTTTCATGAACTATTGGTAAAGACAGAACACATCTCTAATCTGGTCTTTCATGAACTATTGGTAGAAACAGAACACATCTCTAAGCTGGTCTTTCATGAACTATTGGTAGAAACAGAACACATCTCAAGCTGGTCTTTCATGAACTATTGGTACAGCCAGAATACATCTCTAAGCTGGTCTTTCATGAACTATTGGTAGAGACAGAACACATCTCTAAGCTGGTCTTTCTGAACTATTGGTAGAGACAGAACACATCTCTAAGCTGGTCTTTCATGAACTATTGGTAGAAACAGAACACATCTCTAATCTGGTCTTTCATGAACTATTGGTAGAGACAGAACACATCTCCAAGCTGGTCTTTCATGAACTATTGGTAGAAACAGAACACATCTCTAATCTGGTCTTTCATGAACTATTGGTAGAAACAGAACACATCTCTAAGCTGGTCTTTCATGATCTATTGGTAGAGACAGAACACATCTCCAAGCTGGTCTTTCATGAACTATTGGTAGAAACAGAACACATCTCTAAGCTGGTCTTTCATGAAACTATTGGTACAGCCAGAATACATCTCTAAGCTGGTCTTTCATGAACTATTGGTAGAGACAGAACACATCTCTAAGCTGGTCTTTCATGAACTATTGGTAGAGACAGAACACATCTCTAAGCTGGTCGTTCATGAACTATTGGTAGAGAGAGAACACATCTCTAATCTGGTCTTTCATGAACTATTGGTAGAGACAGAACACATCTCTAATCTGGTCTTTCATGAACTATTGATAGAGAGAGAACACATCTCTAAGCTGGTCTTTCATGAACTATTGGTAGAGACAGAACACATCTCTAAGCTGGTCTTTCATGAACTATTGGTAGAGACAGAACACATCTCTAAGCTGGTCTTTCATGAACTATGGTAGAAACAGAACACATCTCTAAGCTGGTCTTTCATGAACTATTGGTAGAGACAGAACACATCTCTAAGCTGGTCTTTCATGAACTATTGGTAGAGACAGAACACATCTCTAATCTGGTCTTTCATGAACTATTGGTAGAGACAGAACACATCTCTAATCTGGTCTTTCGTGAACTATTGATAGAGAGAGAACACATCTCTAAGCTGGTCTTTCATGACCTATTGGTAGAGACAGAAACACATCTCTATGCTGGTTTCACTGGGTGACTGCAGGCGGACATTGAAACATAAAAAAAAATGGAAACAGGAGCTGTTAAACAAAGGAACAAATGACAAAGCAGACGCTGCGCATTTCGACCTATGGAGTCTTCTTTAGGCAGAACAACCAAAATCAAAAACAGCACTTCTATTTTTAGGTCTGAAGTGTTTTGTCTTACAATGTGGTCGTTCCCTTTGTCTGGCGGATTAATAATATTTTTTTCTTTAAAAAAAGTATTTCTAATTTTGCTTTTACGCTAGCAAAATACTAAATACTTATCAATACATCAGCTCCATCTATTCTTTCCCCAAACTGTATCCAAACAGAAAAAAATGATATTACTAGTATATCAGTTATACTGATTTTTTAATCTGTGTTGTTCTCAGACGGATGGAACAGTGTTCCCAACATTATCAGTTCTATTTGAGTTTCCAGGTCTGCTCCAAAAGAGATAGAACACACACCAATCACACCAGCACTGGTGGTATTCACTGGACCTATCCAGTAAGAAGGAACCATGTTATCAATGCCTCGCATCTGCCTGGTCTTCCTTAACACATTGCCACTAAGACAGAACACTATCACAAATACGTCATGTCGAACTTGTCACAAAATGTATTAAATCGACCTGGTCGTTTCTTAACGGTTCCCGGAGAGACAGAACGACATCTTCAGTATATCAGCTCGATCTCATATTTCCCCAACTTTAGCAAGTAAGACACGCCACTCAACAATACACCAGCTCTGGTCAGTCTTTCCTGTACTGTATCCAGACAGAAAGAATCACATCATCGATAAACCAACACTTCTTGGTCTCTCCGCAATTGTTCCCAGAGAGACAAAATACTACCACCAATATGTGACTTCTAATTGGTCCTTCTCGAACTGCATACAGGAAAGAAGAAACCATTTCATCGATAAATCAACTCTACTTGACATACGTAGAACTGTTTTCAGAGAGAAAGCTGTCACTAACAAATCCGATCAACCTGCTCTTTTCTGAACTGTTCTCAGAGAGACAGAACACTCACCAGACATCAGCTCTAGCAGGTCTGTATCAAAACCGTCCACAGAGAGACAGAACACACACCAGTACATCAGCTCTATCAGAGACAGAACACACAACGGTACACCATCTCTATCAGAGACAGAACACACACCAGTACATCAGCTCTATCAGAGACAGAACACACACCGGTACATAAGCTCTATCAGAGACAGAACACACACCAGTACATCAACTCTATCAGAGACAGAACACACACCAGTACATCAACTCTATCAGAGACAGAACACACACCGGTACACCATCTCTATCAGAGACAGAACACACACCAGTACATCAGCTCTATCAGAGACAGAACACACACCAGTACATCAGCTCTATCAGAGACAGAACACACACCAGTACATCAGCTCTATCAGAGACAGAACACACACCGGTACACCATCTTTATCAGAGACAGAAAACACACCAGTACATCAGCTCTATCAGAGACAGAACACACACCAGTACATCAGCTCTATCAGGTCTTTGTTAAAACCGGCCACAGAGAGACAGAACGCACACCAGTACATCAGCTCTATCAGAGACAGAACACACACCAGTACATCAGCTCTATCAGGTCTTTGTTAAAACCGGCCACAGAGAGACAGAACACACACCAGTACATCAGCTCTATCAGGTCTTTGTTAAAACCGGCCACAGAGAGACAGAACGCACACCAGTACATCAGCTCTATCAGAGACAGAACACACACCAGTACATCAGCTCTATCAGGTCTTTGTTAAAACCGGCCACAGAGAGACAGAACACACACCAGTACATCAGCTCTATCAGGTCTTTGTTAAAACCGGCCACAGAGAGACAGAACGCACACCAGTACATCAGCTCTATCAGGTCTTTGTTAAAACCGGCCACAGAGAGTCAGAACGCACACCAGTACATCAGCTCTATCAGGTCTTTGTTAAAACCGGCCACAGAGAGTCAGAACGCACACCAGTACATCAGCTCTATCAGGTCTTTGTTAAAACCGGCCACAGAGAGTCAGAACGCACACCAGTACATCAGCTCTATCAGGTCTTTGTTAAAACCGGCCACAGAGAGTCAGAACGCACACCAGTACATCAGCTCTATCAGGTCTTTGTTAAAACCGGCCACAGAGAGTCAGAACGCACACCAGTACATCAGCTCTATCAGGTCTTTGTTAAAACCGGCCACAGAGAGTCAGAACGCTATCGTCACTGTAACAGCTTTACCTGGTCTTCCATGAACTTCTCCAGCGTTCCACAATGGGGATGCCCTCTGTGTAGCCCAGTGAGCGCGGACTGAGTGTGGTGTTGACAGAAATGGCCAGGTACTTGATTCTGTTGCCAGTGGTGATGGCTGTTCACAGGAACGACAGAATAACAGGGATGATGTGTATGATCGTCAGAAAGGAAGCGTAGTGGTACTGTATGCGGCCATCAAACAAAGATGGTGAAGAGTACATAAGTGGTCATGTCTGTGATGGCGGAACTTAGTGTCGGAAAAGTGATCATATCTGTAGCTTACGAATGGGAATGTCAAACACATCTGTAGATCACACACACACACACACACACACACACACACACACACACACACACACACACACACACACACACACACACACAGAAGCTGTAGTGTCTGTGACTAACAAAAGGAAACTTAGTCGTGAAGTGTCTGAACAGAAGACGCCAGCACCGGAAGAAATGTGGAAAGTGAAAACAGTTGGAATGCCCGTATTTTACAGGAAGAATGTCAAACAGAATAGCATTTATTACATTAGTATTTGCAAAAAGGAAATTACCACCACCACCACCACCCCCACCACCACCACCACCATCATCATCATCATCATCATCATCATCATCATCATCATCATCTTGATGATCATCACTATCATCAAAAACATCAGAAACAAC
Organism: Conus ventricosus; assembly: GCA_018398815.1. Classification (NCBI taxonomy): domain Eukaryota; kingdom Metazoa; phylum Mollusca; class Gastropoda; order Neogastropoda; family Conidae; genus Conus; species Conus ventricosus. Next base: position 1,579,971 of record CM031605.1, read on the forward strand.
AACAGTAACAACAAAGACAAGATAACGTACATGGGTCGGTCAGAACAGCGGAGGAGTAGGTATCTGTCTCTTCGCCAAACAGCGAGTTGTACAACTGGTAATCCACGTGGTTGCTCTGGTTGAATCTGTCCCAGATCCAGTAGGTCATGGGAATCTGTGCAATACAGGCAAGGTCGACATGACATCTCTACCACCTCTGCTAAAGACACAAAATTGAAGAGAGACCGAAGTACTTCAAAACCGGACAAACCCACTCATTACGACGCATTCTGAAAGACCATGAAAAAAAATCTGCTGATTTAAAAGAGGTGAACACCATCATTAAGGTCAAGCAAACCACAGGTGGTGCAACAGCATTCACGGTGCCACTAGATCCACCACCGCCACCTGTGCCACAGGTCCATCCAGGTGGCAGTCTTCAGGCTGTGGACAGAGCACCATCGCCTCAACACTGCAGACATCAATGTCCATGGTGGCCAGTCAGACCAGCTCCTCTCTCTGTCAGTCAAGTGGCGTGGAGTGTCCCCTGTACACTGCCCACCACTGGACATCATCAGGCATCAGATGTGGACAGTGGAGATCATCAGGCATCAGATGTGGACATTGGAGATCATCAGACATCAGATGTGGACAGTGGAGATCATCCGGCATCACATGTACACAGTGGAGATCATCAGACATCAGATGTGGACAGTGGAGATCATCAGACATCAGATGTACACAGTGGAGATCATCAGACATCAGATGTGGACAGTGGAGATCATCAGGCATCACATGTACACAGTGGAGATCATCAGGCATCATATGTGGACAGTGATCATCAGACATCAGATGTACACAGTGGAGATCATCAGGCATCAGATGTGGACAGTGGAGATCATCAGACATCAGATGTGGACAGTGATCATCAGACATCAGATGTACACAGTGGAGATCATCAGGCATCAGATGTGGACAGTGGAGATCATCAGGCATCTGATGTGGACAGTGGAGATCATCAGGCATCAGATGTGGACAGTGGAGATCATCAGACATCAGATGTGGACAGTGGAGATCATCAGACATCAGATGTGGACAGTGGTGATCATCAGACATGAGATGTACACAGTGGAGATCATCAGGCATCAGATGTGGACAGTGGAGATCATCAGGCATCAGATGTGGACAGTGGAGATCATCAGGCATCAGATGTGGACAGTGGTGATCATCAGACATGAGATGTACACAGTGGAGATCATCAGGCATCAGATGTGGACAGTGGTGATCATCAGACATGAGATGTACACAGTGGAGATCATCAGACATCAGATGTGGACAGTGGAGATCATCAGGCATCACATGTACACAGTGGAGATCATCAGACATCAGATGTGGACAGTGGAGATCATCAGACATCAGATGTGGACAGTGATCATCAGACATCAGATGTGGACAGCGGAGATCATCAGACATCAGATGTGGACAGTGGAGATCATCAGACATCAGATGTGGACAGTGGAGATCATCAGACATCAGATGTACACAGTGGAGATCATCAGACATCAGATGTGGACAGTGGAGATCATCAGACATCAGATGTACACAGTGGAGATCATCAGGCATCAGATGTGGACAGTGGAGATCATCAGGCATCAGATGTACACGTACACAGTGGAGATCATCAGACATCAGATGTGGACAGTGGAGATCATCAGACATCAGATGTGGACAGTGGAGATCATCAGGCATCAGATGTGGACAGTGGAGATCATCAGACATCAGATGTGGACAGTGGTGATCATCAGACATCAGATGTGGACAGTGGAGATCATCAGACATCAGATGTGGACAGTGGTGATCATCAGACATCAGATGTGGACAGTGGTGATCATCAGACATCAGATGTGGACAGTGGTGATCATCAGACATCAGATGTGGACAGTGGAGATCATCAGGCATCACATGTACACAATGGAGATCATCAGACATCAGATGTACACAGTGGAGATCATCAGGCATCAGATGTACACAGTGGAGATCATCAGACATCAGATGTGGACAGTGGTGATCATCAGACATCAGATGTACACAGTGGAGATCATCAGACATCAGATGTGGACAGTGGTGATCATCAGACATCAGATGTACACAGTGGAGATCATCAGGCATCATATGTGGAGAGTGGAGATCATCAGACATCAGATGTGGACAGTGGAGATCATCCGACATCACATGTGGACAGTGGAGATCATCAGACATCAGATGTGGACAGTGGAGATCATCAGACATCAGATGTGGACAGTGATCATCAGACATCAGATGTGGAAAGCGGAGATCATCAGACATCAGATGTGGACAGTGGAGATCATCAGACATCAGATGTGGACAGTGGTGATCATCAGACTTTCAGATGTGGACAGTGGAGATCATCAGACATCAGATGTGGACAGTGGGATCATCAGACATCAGATGTGGACGTGATCATCAGACTTCGATGTGGACAGCGGAGATCATCAGACATCAGATGTGGACAGTGGAAATCGTCAGACATGAGATGTGGACAGTGGAGATCATCAGACCTCAGATAAAGAACAGTGGAGATCATCAGACTGAGATGTTGGACAGTGGTGATCATCAGACATTTAGATATGAACGTGGAGTCATCAGACATGAGATGTGGACAGTGGTGATCATCAGACATCAGATGTGGGGCAGTGGACATTCATCAGACATCGATGTGGACAGTGGAGACACTGATGGTGAGGAAGAGGCATGGCAGGTGTGGAATGACCTGCAGTTCACGCAGCCTTGGGTAGGAGTTTCCTGTGTCCATTGGAGAATGTTCCAGACGAAAACGGCGACAACGACTGTTCTGGTCAAATCATCTAGAATAATCCCTTTTGACCGTAAACAAACAAACAAGCAAACAGACAGCAGTCGCCGTTGGAACAAAGTTTGTGTCCAAATCTTTGGCTTGTTGGTCGTGGGTTTGATTCCCATGAAAGCCATTTATTTATAGGACATTTTGGCCCTGCACGGGTCTTACCCAGAGATGAGTTCGTTATGAACTGAGGTTTGAAGACTGAGACGACACAGTCGTGCTTCTTCCACTAAAAGGAATCTGAGTGTGTTGCTGACGACACAGTCGTGCTTCTTCTACTAAAAGGAATCTGAGTGTGTTGCTGACGACACAGTCGTGCTTCTTCTACTAAAGGAATCTGATCTGTGTTGCTGACGACACAGTCGTGCTTCTTCCACTAAAGGAATCTGAGTGTGTTGCTGACGACGCAGTCGTGCTTCTTCCATTAAAGGAATCTGAGTGTGTTGCTGACGACACAGTCGTGCTTCTTCCACTAAAGGGAATCTGAGTGTCTTGCTCCTATTTTTAACCAACACTGCAAGTGTCTGTATCTCTCGGGCCTGGTTGACGCCGTGATAAATTATGAAATCAGTACAGCCATGTGATGAGGTCTCAGACCAGATGAATCTCCATGGCCTTCTCTTAATCGTCTTCATCCTGATCGACTATCACCATTAAAAAATCAAATACTCTGATCCTTCATGCTCTGCTTTCACGACAATGCCCTTCGAGAGTTCTTGTCGAAGTTGCTGGTATTGATGAATGAACGGGGACTGTTGATTGACGGACGTGGAGACGCCATCCGGAGGGAAGCGCTCACTCAACGCTGCTCCCTGACAAAGCAGTCATTGCCGCTGGAAGGGAGCTTACTATGTGGTGTCCTGCGTAAGTTGGATGAGAACAGACACCACTGAACACTACCCAGATATTTCGGCAGCAGTGCAGTGTCTCTACTGGTGGGTTGCCTCATGACGACTTGACATCGACAGATTCTTGCAGATTGCCGGAGCCAGAGCAGCAGCAGAACAAGTGAAGTCATTGCTGTGGATAGGGGACTGGAATGAGCGATGTGGGCAATGTCACTGAACTGGCACGGAAGAAAGGAAGAAAACAAACAAACAAACAAAGGAGAAAAGAAAGATAAACGCCATTCAGGGACAACTCGTTATCTCCAGGGTAAAAAAAGAAGAAGAAGAAGAAGAAGAAGAAGAAGAAAGAAGAAGAAGAAGAAGAAGAAGAAGAAGAAGAAGAAGAAGAAGAAGAAGAAAAACAAACATTTCACACAGAGAAGTGTCAATGAAGAATCATTCAACGAAACACAATACAATACAATTCAATAAACACTACGAACACATCAACCAAACAATGGCAGTCAGGTGAGACGTTTACGTCAAGGCGTTGCTGGAAATTCGAGTCGAAGTCCTCTACGTTGTAATAGGCATTGAGTGTCGTCATGAAGTCTGACGTTTTCGTCCAGTTCCATGGCATGGTGACGTCAACACTGCCCAAGGCAGGATCACTCTGGAACACAACGTGAACAACGATGATGATGATGATGATGTGGTGGTAATAACAATAATAATAGTAATGATAATGATACTTGCAGTAATCATGATAATGACAATAGTTTGATAATAATAATGATAATAATAGTAATAATAATACCGTACAAATGCAGTAAAGATATTACAAACAAAGCACAGCACAGTCCATCGTGTAACTGTAGGCCTGCTGTTACCACACAAAACGGAATGTAGCAGAATGCAAAACAATTCAACACTAGGAAATACAGTATAATACAACGCAGGACATTACAATGCAACTCAACACAATACGATGCAATACGATACGAGACAATGCAATACAATACAGTACAATACAATACAATGCAATAAAAAAAACACAACACAACACAACACAATACAATACCACACAATACAATACAACACAACACGATACAATACATAAACAACACAACACAACACAATACAATGCAATGCAATGCAAGACAGCACAGTACAGTTCAGTACAACACAACGCAACACAACACAACACAATGCAAGACAGCACAGTACAGTACAACACAATACAACACAATACAACACAACACAGTACAACACAACACAGTACAACACAACACGGTACAACACAACACAACACAACACAGTGCAACTCAACTCGACACGACACGACACGACACGACACGACACGACACGACACGACACGACACGACACACAACACAATACAATGCAATACAATGCAAGACAGCACAGTACAGAACAGTACAGTACAACACAACACAACACAACACAACACAACACAACACAGCACGACACAACTCAACTTGACACGACACGACACGACACGACACGACACACAATACAATACAATACAATGCAAGACAGCACAGTACAGAACAGTACAGTACAACACAATACAACACAACACAGCACAGCACGACACAACTCAACTTGACACGACACGACACGACACGACACGACACGACACGACACGACACGACACGACACGACACGACACGACATGACACGACACGACACACAACTCAATACAATGCAATACAATGCAAGACAGCACAGTACAGTACAGTACAACACAATACAATGCAGTACAACACAACACGACACGACACGACACAACACGGCAGTGCAGTACAACACAGCCCAGAACGAGACATTTCCACACCAGCTGCACTCCACAGTCATCCTGACCTGAAGAAAGGTGGTCATGGCCCGCGGGAAACAGGCGACTTCCGGTTCTCCTGTCGCTACATCTAATCGAATGGCGTAGTCCGAGGTTTGTTCATCCGTGAAGGCAAACAGCGTGTCACACACCCTCTGATAACACAGGCCATGTTGGGTACACAAAGGCAAACAGCGTGTCACACACCCTCTGATAACACAGGCCGTGTTGGGTACACAAAGGCAAACAGCGTGTCACATACCCTCTGATAACACAGGCCGTGTTGGGTACACAAAGGCAAACAGCGTGTCACACACCTTCTGATAAAACAGGCCGTGTTGGGTACACAGTTACGAACACAGCATACAGCAGTTTGATGTACTACCGTTAGCCTTTAAGTGTTAAAGTTTCTGGTCCTTTACAACAGTAGAAAGAAACTCATGGAGAGCGTGGCAGCAGAGAGTCTCAGAAGAGAAGCCCCTTCAAGCAAGTATTTCGGCCCTTATCTCCTGACACTTTGGGGGGGGGGGGGGGGGGGGGCTTGGGCCACACCCGGTTCATGACTCCGGATGTCCCTCCCCCCCCCCCCCCCCCTATGACGTTTGGTGCTTGCGGTTTGGTGTTAGATCTGGTATGACGTCGGCAAACAAACAGCTCACAGAGGAGACAGAAAATACATTGTGCCCATGATAGTCAGGAACTTTGGGTGTTTGAGGTGGCAAGTGTGTTTAATTTGAAAAGTCAACCGTCGGGAAAGTTTACAAGCGATAATATGACAGAAAAATAGTAGAAACAGACCTAGGAGTGGTAGGCCCAGAGTGTTCACCAAACAGGTGCGTTTCTGCACTGTCAAAGATCTTAAAATGGGGGCAGATCTGTCACAGTTTCTGAATTTCAGCGAATTCCGTGCAACAACATCCGTTGAGTCAGCCAAAAGATAATCAAGCCAAATCTGCATGGACTTGGCCATTTCAAAGCACCCCAGTGAAAAAACTAGTCATGAAGGAAGTGAACAGAATGAACAGAAAGAACCGGCTGCAGTGCTGTAGTAAACTTAAGTGGGCTGTGAACGATCAGTGGAAAAATGTTATTTTCAGTGATGAAATGACCATCGTGATCAAACCCAATGGACGTGTAAACTACTAAAATGTCGAAGAGAAGTGGTAAGTGCTTTCTATGTGCAGCGCCCATCTTGGCCCGAAGACTACATTGAATTTGATGGTATGGGGATGCATTTCGTATGACAGAGTTGGATTACTGGTGTCAGGAGTACACTGATGTGCTGGAAAACAACTTTCTGCCGTGTGTTGCCGACCGCTACCCAAACAAACGTTTGTACTGCAAGATGACAACGCCTCTATTCCCCACTCGGCTCACCACCGAGACCTGGAAGCGACAGCACAGAGTTCCCGCGTTTTTCTGCCCCCTCAAAGTCCAGATCTAAATCCGATCGAGAACGTGTGGCAAGTCCTCAGGACGGGACGTGAGAAAAAAATTCGCCCGCATCAGTACTGTCGCAGATTTGCGCTGTGCACTCACCACTTGCTGGAATCAACTGACTGTTGCCTACTCCACCCCCTCTACGACTCTCTCCCAAGACGCTGTCAGCATGTTTTGAGTCGGAAGGGCCAGATTACCAAGTACTAGCAAGTTCTGTGTAGCTGTAAAGTGAGAATGTCAGCGCCAGAAATGTCGAGAGGGGACAGACTTTTGTCCCATGAGTGTACATTGATAGCCAGATACATAGACAGACCGCCAGCCAGTCAACCAGCAGCCAGCCAGCCAGATAGATACATAGGAAGACAGATGGATAAACAGCCAGCCAGACAGATAGAGAGATAGATAGATCGAGCGAATGTGTAGTTATCAGTGTGTATGCTTTTGTATAGATACGTTTTCAACGTAACCATGTCTGTATATTGATACCCACCTACTGGTTTCTGGATACATTCTTGTTTATGATTTGTCAAATTCATCTTTTTCCCCACTGGTTCTTTTTCTTTGTCTTGGAGGTATTCTACAAGGCGGGAGAATTGGCGGTATTATTCTACAGGCGGAGAAATTGGGGGGTATCATTTACAAGGCGGGGGGAATTTGGGGGTATATTCTACAAGGCGGGAGAAATTGGGGGTATCATTCTACAAGGCGGGAGAAATTGGGGGTATTATTCTACAAGGCGGGAGAAATTGGGGGTATCATTCTACAAGGCGGGAGAAATTGGGGGTATTATTCTACAAGGCGGGAGAAATTGGGGGTATCATTCTACAAGGCGGGAGAAATTGGGGGTATTATTCTACAAGGCGGGGGAAATTGGGGGTTATCATTCTACAAGGCGGGAGAAATTGGGGGTATTATTCTACAAGGCGGGAGAAATTGGGGGTATTATTCTACAAGGCGGGAGAAATTGGGGGTATTATTCTACAAGGCGGGAGAAATTGGGGGTATTATTCTACAGGGCGGGATAAATTGGGGGTATTATTCTACAAGGCGGGAGAAATTGGGAGTATCATTCTACAAGGCGGGAGAAATTGGGGGTATCATTCTACAGGGCGGGGAATTGGGGGTATTATTTACAGGGCGAGAGAAATTGGGGGTATTATTCTACAGGGCGGGAGAAACTATCCAGTTCCAGGGAGTTTCCCGCCTGTGTACACTGGAGTGCTCGGCATCAGCAGACAGCCAGGGTTTCGGTTGACAGGCCTGATGATCTCTTTACAGGACGAAACAACCGGCACCCGCTGGTCTTGTTGACTTGCACATCAGAAGATTTATTAAAAAAAGACAGAACAATCACCGGAAAAGATTGATTAAAAAAAGTACAGAGCAGTCACCGGAAAAGATTGATTTAAAAAAAGTACAGAGCAGTCACCTGAAAAGATTGAGTAACAAAAAGTACAGAGCAGTCACCGGAAAAAGATTGATTAAAAAAAGTACAGAGCAGTCACCTGAAAAGATTTATAATGAAAAAAAAAGTACAGAGCAGTCACCGGAAAAGATTGATTTGAAAAAAACGTTCAGAGCTGTCACCGGAAAAGATTGATTAAAAAATGTACAGAGCAGTCACCCGGAAAAGATTTATAAAAAAAAAAAAGTTACAGAGCAGTCATCGGAAAAGATTTATAATGAAAAAAAAGTACAGAGCACTCCCCCGGAGAAGATTTATAATAAAAAAAAGTACAGAGCACTCACCGGAGAAGATTTATAATGAAAAAAAAGTATAGAGCACTCACCGGAGAAGATTTATAATGAAAAAAAAAGTACAGAACTCACCGGAGAAGATTTATAATTAAAAAAAAAGTACAGAGCACTCACCGGAGAAAATTTATAATTTTAAAAAAAAGTACAGAGCACTCACCGGAGAAGATTTATAATTAAAAAAAAGTACAGAGCACTCACGGAAAAGATTTACGAAGAACACAGGGCAGTCACTGGAGAAAATTTCCCATTCGTACCTCCTTCCCTTTAAACATAGGGCTGTCTCTAACAGTGATGTTTATTACTAGGTTGATCTTTGGCGTTTGCATTACTCTCGGAAGTGGGAAAGGCAAGGGTCAGGACTAATGTGCTTGAACACCTTTGAATCCTTCAGGTTTGTGGATTTCTGTGTATAAAAATTTAGTTTTTTGAACGTCGTCCTTGTTTTTGGTCCCTGTCACGACCGACCCCTGGTCAGCTGACAGGATCGGTTTAGATGGGAGCGAAGGGAGTGACTGTCCTCACACGCCTCGCAAGAGACCACACAGAAGGATTACGATACACACCCATTTATTTACATCAACACATGCAATCACAAAATAAATATTTCAACGCACGCACCATGCACAACACAATCAAGCATTCGAACACGCAACAACATGCCAATCACAATCAGCATCTCAATACATGGCATACACAATCATAATCATAAATAAATAATTCCAGCACCCATCCCTTTCCCTATCTTTCAGTGCCCTCACACTCCTGCCTCTTCAAAGTCTACTGGGAACACCCTGTCGCACTGGGTGCCCCAAACCGGTTCGGTTCTTGAAGAGAGTTGTTCAAGGCCGACACCCTTGACACGCACAAAACAGACGGTGGAGAGCGCATCACGGGGGACGGGGCGCCGTCGCCGGAGGACCAGCGGGGAACAGGACGTCCCAGCCAAGTCCACGGGGGCTTTCCCACGGTACGTGGCCTCAACCAGTGCGTGGTCCCCACCAGTGCGTGGCCCCAACAGATGCGCGTTACAAACCATGTGCGCAGTCCAACCAGCGTGCGTTACCAACCCAGTGGCAGTCCCAACCAGTGCGTGGCCCCAACCAGTGCAGGCCCCAACCATGTGCGCGTTCCCAACCAGTGCGTGCTCGGGTGAACGTCTCCGGGAGGAGGGAAAAGGTAACTGGGAGGAAAGTAGAAAGACGGGTACTGGAACACCCGCAGTCAGTACCGTCTGACCATGCCGTTATAACCCTAACAGCCACTCGCATTGATGGGCGAGGGGAGGTCTACTAATACACCCTCTACATCAGCTCAACACCAGACCTGAGCATAACTCGGCTAACCAACCAATTCAGGAATGTTCGTTAAAGTTTCTCATACGGAGCAGTGATAAGAGACTGCATTAATATGGTAACAGGGCAAAATACAAATATGAATTATCTTCTCCTTCCTCACTCACGTTTAACATTTTCCTATCTTAGGAATTGAACTAATAAAGCAACCATGGCTTTACACCTGCCACCCCCATATGCCCCTAAAATTCAATTGGCCCCCCCCCCCCCCCCCCCCCCACAATTATCCCACTATTTATGGCAACCATTTCAAAATAAACACAAATTTTCCCACCACGCATCCAAACGACTAATCATGCGTATCGCACGCTAGGCGAACGTAAAACTCGTTCTCCTTGCACACACAAACAGACGGTGGCCGAAGAATGTGAGCCCGGCAATTGTGACAGGGCGCGGACGAGCGAGACCAAGCAAGTACAAACCTGAATTACCAGGTTCTCTCCCATCCCGCCCGGACTACCGCATCAACAATGATAAAAAGGAGAAAGACTTTTAAGGATATAATTGTGACTGGCCAGATTAAAGACTGAATTAAACAGAAAAAGTCTCAAACGATATTTCTTTTTACAATTTTGAAAACAACAAGATAAATTGCGCAAACAGAGAAGATAAGCGGCTAACACAACCCCACCCCACCCCAACAACAAACGACCACGAAATGATGTTACCAGTACCGTGGGTGCACCAAAGAGGGGGTCAAACGACTCTCTCTGCCCTCTGTCAGTCGAGAGGACAGCCAGCGCAGAAGCGGAAAAAGATGAAAGTGATGCTCTCTCTCCTACAGGCCGCTGTCGGAAGTGAAGGTACCGACTGTACCTTCTACGATAATGAGTGAATCCCCCGTACCGGATAGGCGCTCCCCGAGACATCTTTCCGCTCGGTGAGAGGAAACCATGCCAAACGAAGGCGGCCAACATGCCACGCTACGTCCGGTGAGAATATCAAGCCTAAGAGTACCCTGCACGTGCTGCAGTGGGGAACGCAGGTGTGACGAGGCGATAGAGACAGCCAGTACACGAACAAGATACCCACACCCCCCCCGGTGAACCTGCAGGTGAAATTGCCCGGGAGTGGAATTAGAGAGAGAGAGAGAGAAGTAAACCTAACCTGAGCTAAAACCCACACCAAAGGTGCAACCACCACCACAAGCCACATTAAGGGACGGATATTCGACAAACAACGACGACAATAAATAAAGGAATTAATTCTACTAGCCTAGGTGGGTCAATCGTCGTAGGCTCGTGACAAACTCTGACAAACCCCCTTTCTTAAAAGCATCTGTTTCTCCGAGATACAGTGCTCTCCTTTGGACCTTGACGCATGTGCAAATTCACAACATTGGGACCGTAGCCAAACCCTCTGTCGGACCGACAGAGTTACGACACAACTCCAATTACAAACATTCCACGATAGGAATTTCCACATGGAGATACATAATACTACATTTATCACAAACTAAGCACCCTTCCAACAATGAAAAATATCAATCCGAGACAGGTGATTCACTACGTTAACTTCACTGACGTCTAACTGTAACGACACATCGATACAGAGACCAAAAGGGGATAAACCTTGGTGAGGGGAAGTGTCCCTCTGTCGATTTTCAATGTGCGGAATACGGAGCTCGGCCTATGAATAGTAGGCCTCCGTTTGCTGGCAACCCTTTACTATGGCGAAAATGACTCTCGCAGTTCCACTGCCTAACTCATGATTCGACGTTGACTGGCACGGATCCGGTCCAGGTACTGGAGAGGATGATGATCGCTCCGAGTACATTAACTTCCGGCCGTGCTTTTCCTGGGCAAGCCAGTGCGCGTCCAAATCTGCGCGGAGAGGCTTCAGCAAATAGTAGGGCGGCTATAGATAGTCCTAAGCGGGGCAGCCTCCCTGGGTATCGAGTCACAGAGTCTACCCTAACAAGCCATGTAGCGGTGACCGCGATAGGATGGTGGATTTCTGGGTCCCACCAGGTCCGCCCCCAACCTTGTGAATGGCTCCCAACCAGTGGCACTGGACCCTAGGGGGAACCTGCTTCAAGCGTCCCTTAGGTGTTGTCCGGGAGACATCGCAACTGCGGCAGTACTGCCTATCCTGGGAGTCATCCCCTGCTGAGAAGTCCTGCCTTACTCGCATCGAGAGTCCGCTTGAGGGCCATAAGACCTGCCATGGGGGAATCATGGGCCTGCTGAAGTACTGACTCCTCTCAAGCTTTGGGGAACGACTAGCTGCTTGGCCACACGATCCTGCCTGAGTGAAAGAAAACCATAAAGAGGCTCCCCTTGTGGAGCTTAAAGCTCACCTTTGCGTGTCGGGCCGACTGAGCGGGACGATTACCAGTTGTCGCAGGCGTTGGACATCCAGGTCCCCCTGGCTGAAGACGGACAATGGCTAGCAGGATCAGCCTCTGGCCTGAACCTCGCTCAGAGATCGCTGTAGGACGGGACGCAATTCCTGCTCCTTGCTTATTAGCTTTGGCGGCGTGTGGTAACTCCACACACGCCTGTAAGGGCAGAATCCGTAGACACGGATGGGACTGCGTCCGTCCGCAAAGGTGATAGTATCTCCTATGAGATGGAATACAGAGGACGCTCCACCACGATGGCCCATACTTCGCCACAGAAGTAGGGGTGTGGAGATAGAAGAGTACGGACGGACGGGTGGTGAGGTAAAACCCGCCTCCAACAGCACCTCATCATAACTGGCGCCCCGCCGGGCATCAGGGGACAACCAAAATCCTTATTCCACAAAGATCGTTGGATGCTCCCGAATCCTGGGGTATCGACCAAGGAGGAACAAACAACGCAGAAAGAAACACTGGGCACTCCGTAACACCAGAAGCTGGGATGGAACCCACGTTAGCCGAGGCACCGAGGATGATGGAGCTGTTCAGGAGCAATGCACTTAGTCTTTGGAGTGTAAGGGGATGTTTACAGCTGCCCACGCTGCAGAGGCCACGCGTGAATGAGCGTCAGGGAAAGGGGTGTTTTCAGCAGGCCTGCGCCCCACAGCCAGCTAACCGTGCTGTACTCGGCAAACTGAATGTCATCTGTGTAAAGCCGGTTTGGCAACATGTGTTCGGCATTGCTTGAGTGGCCATTAAAGTGGGGATGTTAGGTTGATAATTAGTAGTGGTCATAAAAAATTTTTGTTTTTTTAATTTACATATGTTTCTCTTTGAGATGGGACTGATACCCCTGGCAAATTCCGACAATTCTTTTAATACCAACTCGACTAGGTTTTTTTTCTATGTAGATTATGTTGATACGGCATGAAAGCTTGTTACAAAACAAGCGGTGGTCAGGCGGATATTCAAAAATGACTACCCACACACCACAAATTGTGCAATAATGACGTCATCAACTTTCTGGGAACTTACATTTTCCCTAGTTAACTAGTACACCAAGTTTAGGTACATGACCTTTGCTTGGCTACGACAACAAAAATGTTGGCGTCAGGGAAATGTGGTAAGCCTTGTTTGTTCGGCCCTTTAACTAAGTGTTCTCGAATGGGTCGGAAAATAAGCTGTCGGAAAGGACTTAGCCCCATGACTACGGCAGCTCTGGACATATCTTTCCTAATGTGGCCAGGACGACCACAAAAGAAAACACAGTTGGGGTGCTGAGGTCTCGATGAACTGATGCCTTGTCTTCGACCCGCTAACAGTCGTCGGCGCCTTATTGCCGCGTTAATCCTGTGGGAGGCTTCCTGTCAGTATCTGGGCGCTGCCCATAAGCTCTGCGAGCTTAAGCATACACTCAGCGAGTATGAATCGCAGCCCGCGAAATCCTGAGGTGGCTGTCTCGCCTATACGGATCCTCAACTTGGGGAACGGTGTTGGTATGCTGTTCGATGAGATAGATCTCAAGCTCCAGCCTTAGCCAACTGAGCCATGTACCCCTAAGCGTTTTGCGCCAGCTATCTCCAACTGCACGAACGGTCCTCATCGTTATTCTTTTTCCCTGGACCTTGAACTTCCTCCGGTACGTCTCTGGGGTAAGGGCGGAAACGCTTACGGCAGAGCCAGCTGCATGTTGCATAGAGCGCCTTCTTTTAGAGTGAGCTCACACTCCCTTGCAGCACCAGATAATCCAGAAAAAGGTGCATGGCCTTTTGTCTCATCTGCTTTCGGTATGAACCAGCAAACCTTGTCATAAATGCTCTAAGAAACATATCAAATGTCCTCAATATGGTCTGAACTCTGGAAAGCTTTAATTTTGGGCCTCTACTCTATCACCTGCTGCGTGATTAACCCCTGATTTTACGATGCGGCGAGGCCGCGAAAGAAGTTGTTTCCAATCTCCTACCCCTGCGCAGAGCTCCTGTCTAGCAGGACTCCTCCCTCGTTGATCTAACTCTTCCGACGGAGAGAGCAGCCTCTTCTCTGCGATCTTTCCCTACGCAGAGCTACCTGCTAGCAGCCTCTTCCTACGCTGAGCCTCCTGTTAGCAGCCTACTCTCCTGCGCTCTTACCTACGCAGAGTCTTCCTGCTCCCCGAAGCCTCTTCTCTACGAAGAGTCTGCCTCTTCCCTACGAAGGGCTTCCTGTTCGCAGAATTCCTCTCGTCGCTGTTGACTCCAAAAACATCAGGACCAGAGTTGATATCTGAGCAGGATTCTCCACTCCCGACATGGGCGGATGACCCGTTTGACCCGTCCCTTGGGTCTCGACCTTTCCCATGAGGAAAGTACATGGGCGCATCTCCTTACGAGGGGAAGCATGGAGAAGAGAGGGTTTTGTTTCTGCGACTCAACAGAAGCCATAGTTGCTTCACTATACTCTGACGCTGCCGAGCGCACAGTCGGGGTCTCAGCTGGAAGATCCCCTAGCGAAGAGTAGTGAAAGGACTCACTGGACTATAGCTTACAGCACTGGAATAGTGGAAGTCACTGTAGTTCGACGCTGCTGTACTAATTGTAGGACTACATTTTGAATACCTTTCTTCTTGACGCTCGCGTCGCCATACCCACCAGCACCGTACGTTGCCTATGACAACATTAATCCTACGGTTCTCAAACACCGGGGAAGACAATTCCACGTGAAAAAACAGATATTTTAGGGGTATGGGTATATGTGTTGTGGTGTGTTGTGTGTGTGTGATGGTTGTGTGTGTGTGTGTGTGTGGGGGACAAGTTCCGGCTGTCCCACTCTGGCAACACCAAGCGCTTCACAGCACGACAACAGTGCGGTGGGGATCACCGAGAAAAAAATAAAAAAATAAAAACTATGTCCGGCTGCCCCATCTGGCAAACACGCGCTCCTACAGCATGAGCAACAGTGCGGTGGGCTGGCGCGGACAAAAAAACAAAAAAACAAACAAACTGGCAGACGGAATCCGGATAGAGGAAAAAGTGACACTAACGTCCGTATACACCCACTATACTCAATAATCACCCGGTAAAAAAAAAAAAAACTGGCCTACCACAAACAGGAATAGCAGATGAGTGGTACAGAAAGGCAAAGACTTACGGCCCGTACCTGCGTGAGGCACCTGCGGAAGGAGTCTGGACGCGGTCGATTTGCCTAGACTCACCTCAGACTCCCCAGTCACGCCAGATGTTCCTTCAGGCCACCAAAAAGACTCCTGCACGCTAGAGTCACCCAGCCAACACCCCACAAACAAACATGACACACTGACTAAAAGTATACATAACGGACAGAACTGGACAGGTTACTCCGCGAAACAAGAGAGACAGTCAGAGACTTCACATCCGGACGAGCCCCCCAAATGTCACGACCCGACCCTGGAGGGTCAGCCCTGAACAGGAAACGGTTTAGAATTTTTTGGGAAGCGAAGGGAGTGACTGTTCCTCACACGCCTCGCAGGAGACCAAACAGAAGGATTTCGACTCAAAACACCCCATATATTCACATCAAACACAGGCAATCACAAATAATATTTCAACGCACGCACATGCACAATCCAATCAACAGCATTCGAACGCACAACACTGCACAATCACAATCAAGATCTCATACATGGCATACACAATCATAATTCATAAATAAATAATTCCCAGCACCCATCCCTTTCCCTTTCATGAGGGGCCCTCACACTCCTGCCTCTTCAAAGTCTACTGGGAAAACCCTGTCAGCCAACCTGGGTGCCCAAAACCGGTTCGGTTCTTCGACAGAGAGGTGTTCAAGGCCGACACCCTTGACACGCACAAACAGACGGTTGGAGACGCGCGTCCCGTGGGGTCGAGGGCGCCGGCGCGGAGGCCCAGACGGGGTTCGGACCGTCCAGCAAGTCACCGGGCTTTACCACAGTACTTGGAACTCAACAGTGCGTGGTCCCCACCAGTGAGTGGCCCCAACCAGTGCGTGTTACAACCAGTGCGCGGTCCCAACCAGCCGTGCGTTCCCAACCAGTGGGCAGATCCAACCAGTGCGTGGCCCACCCAGTGCGTGGCCCCAACCAGTGCGCGTTCCCAACAGTGCGTGTGCTCCGGGTGAGTCCTCGGCGAGGAGGGGAAAAGGTTAACTGGAGGAAAGTAGGAAAGACGGGGTACTGGAACCCCGCAGTCAGTACAGTCTGACCCATCCGTTAAACCTAACAGCCACTCGCTTGATGGGCGAGGGGGACGTCTACTAAAATACACCACAACATCAGCTTCAAACCAGGACCTGAGCAGAACGCGGCAAACCAACCCAAATCATGATAGTTCGGGTTTTAAAAGTCTTCTCATTACGAAGCAGGTAAAGAGACTGCATTAAATTACACAGGCTAATAAACAAATAATGACTTATCTTCATCCTTCTCTCACTCACGTTTCACATTTTCCTTCTTAGGAATTGAACTAATAAAGTCAAACATGGCTTTACACCTCGCCACCACATTTGCAATATAATTCAATGGCACAATTATCCCACATTTTTGGCGACATTTCAAATAACACAAATTTTCCACCACGCATCCAAACGGACTAATCATTTGCGTACGCACGCTCGCGAAATATAAAACCGTTCACCTTGCACACACATCTGACGGTGCCGAGAATGTGAGGCCCGGCCAATTGTGACAGAGGGCGGTGACGAGCGAGGACCAATGCAAGCAAGTCAGAGAACAGGGAAACTGTCTGTTATGGGCCACTTGCTCCTCCACCAGTTTTCGGGGCGAGAAGTGCCCCAGATTGGCATGTATACGTTTCTCTGACAAGTAAGACATCAATAACCAAAAAATAACGCATTATCTACAAAAAACATACTGTGCGGGTTTCGTTATCCGTTTTCAATACTAAATTTACTAAACTTTTCAGATTTCAAGTTCTTTCGTTTAATACTTGTTTTTCCCGGTCATTTTCAATTAAACATCATTTTCGCGCAAACTTTCTTCAAATGAGTCTCTGTCCTTTCATGTGAAATAAAATCTACGTCTTTAACTGTTCTCTAAAGTTTTTTAAACCCGAACGTTATATTTCTGGCATAAATCACACACTGATCCCAGCATAGTATTCCGCTGAAAGCCTAGTTTAGCATTATGTGTTTCTACTTTTTTCTAGTCTCTCTTCTGACGAAACAGTCATCGTTAATAAATAGTGTCTGAGTTCTTCAAACAGTCTATAAAACTGTTCTAATCACTCACTCAGTTTATTGCTCCTAGGATTAACTAAATATATGTCATCATCTGTCCATATAAACCTTTTTTATGATACTGCCTTTTGTTCCATGTAAGTGTTGGTCAGAAAACCCACAATATGTTTAAAATAATAACGATAAACTGTTTTTTTTGTAATAGGTCTAGGACAAAATATTGTTTTTCCACCAACCAGTCTGCCACAAATCAATCGAGCAATGAGGACGTTTTTGTCATAAAGTTTAACTGCTCATAGTTTTATAACAGAACTTAATTCTACTCCGCGTTTTTGTTTTTTTCAGCCAATCTGGTTAAAAATTGTTCAGTTATAATAAAATCATATAGGGTCAAATGTTGTAAGATCTAATCAAATTCAGTGCTCGTACTGATTGTTTCTAGTTAGAATAATATTGATTCTTGTTGCTTGTTGTTATGACCTTACATATCCTCACCATTGTGAAGAATGACATACAGTAACTTTAAGAACTGTCAAACTCTTAGTTTTCGCCAGCTAATTAGAATCTCTTTAAAAAGGACGTCACTAACGCCCACAACCCCTCCCTCTCCTTATCTTTTTAAGACAGAAATTATTTCAAATATTATTGTGAAAGTGTGTCCCCTAATTTCATTTGCGGCATGAACTGTAATTTTGTTGAAGCATCTTTTAAAACCGCTTTTTCTAGGGAGGATGTACTGATTTTTTTCCCATACGGCTTTATTTCAATCCTCTTTCCGACTATTGTCATTGGCATTAAGATCTACATGTAAAAGGGCCAGTAGTTGAATGCTTTTTGAAACCTTTTTGACCGGCCTAAAATATGTTACATGGGCTTATGAATTACAATTTTGTCCCATTCTAATAAAAAAAAATACAAATATGGTTCTAAGTGCATTTGAGGTCAGGTTTTCTCGAACTATTTATATTCATACTGGCCAAACATTATTTGCTACTCAGATTGCGCAGTTGTTCTTGTTTAGCGAAACTTTTTGTTGTCGCCAACTCTTTACGTTTTTAATCACCATCTTTAGGGTACTTCAAAAACATACAAAGTGCCTATTTCGCCATTTGTTCAAAGTCCGCAACGTCTGCAGGTCTTTTAATTCTAAGCTTATACACCTCACAGGTGCTATGTAACTCCTGGTTCTTCTGGCCACGCGAATGTTTTGTAAATACGTATTATTTTTATTTCATAACAATGTGCGGTTATCACATTTTATCAACTTCCCCGATTTTGTCATTGATTTTTATTATTAAATGATCAGACCCTCCCACAAAACTAAATCTTTTAACACTGTTACAATTAGGTAATTGTTATAATTTCTTAACGCAAATAGCAGCTTGCCTGACGAAGAGCTCCTTAAAGACAGTGGGGCCTTCTCATATATAAGTTTTCATCAGTGCTCAGCTCATCAACATGAACATAGAGTAATTAAATGATGCACGCTTGAAGCGGCTTTTCTCCCTCTTAAGTAGTTATGTCTGGTGTACTTTAAATCTATGATTGTTAGCTTGAAAGCCTAAAATTTTAGCTATCTCTACATCAAAAAGGTAATGTGCTATTTCTTCTTCAGGTTTGAATGATTTAACATTTTTTTTAGTTGCCATTGTTAAGTTTGAGGCGCAATGTCAAAGATAGCTCATTGCTTTCTTTTAGTGAGCAAAACCCGTAATAAACCATCAGCTATTGTTAACTGGCTAACTTTGTTTCCCTGTTTTGTCAACTTTTTAGAAGCGTATTATTCTTCCTGGATTCACTTTTATTAAACCATACGACTTTTTGTAGAATATTTCATGGAGCGCGACCGTTCTGCGTTCGCATTCGTTTTTAATCGCATGTTCTAAAATCGAAAGGGGACGTGTTGAGTGTTATTGTTACAACAATTTAAATACAATAAAATGAGTGGCCATTCAAATATATGGCGCACAATTATTCTGTAGGTCCGCCACTTACAATCTCTAAAAATATAGCAACTGACACCCTCGGACATTGCTTGACCCAGGACTCGCCTCTTGTCATAAAAAGGTGTGTACCCCTCATGTAAGCGATTATTTAACCCCTATTGAAATCGAGCTCTATCCAGAAAGCGTGGTTTAGCATCGATGAGTTTTATCAGAAACCAGTTAATACTTGCTTGCTGTGTTTTGCGCAATCAAACTGGGTGTGGAGTGTCGTATGCTGATCATTTAAATCCCATTGATCCTTTGGTTGAGGTCAGTGTCAGAGTTCATTTCTATTAACCTGTAGACGTATTTTGACTACCTGAAAACTGCAAGCGCATTGCCACAAATGGACAAATCGTTTTAATCATCAGCACATATTAAACATGAAGGGTTAAAAATTGAAAGGATTTGTAAACGATTCAATATTAACATCAAGACAGATCTTTAGACAAAAGTTGGATCATAAACATTGGTTCTAGGGCGGCCTGTTTTTCGGGGAACGCACAGAAAGTATAACTATGACTGGCATTCTCCTTTCAAATCTTTCTTTTTTGGGCAAATCTGTTGAGCCGTGTCCCAACAGCAGAGCACTAATACAGCATGGACAAAACATTTATCTTAGACACTTATAAGGGCCTAACTAGGGCGGAATAGAACGAAAATAAACGACTCTATTCGCACTTACGTTGGTGGTTGTAGGGGCGCAACCAAAGGCAAGATCGAGCATAACTGATCCTTCTTACGGGCTTTGACGCGCAAAAACAATACTCTAGCAAATTTTGAAGGGACGCCATTAATTTCTACAGTAGATTTACCTTTTCAAGTATTGAATAGATACCCAATGTTTTACCAATACGCAAAAAGATCGAAAGTTTCCCTAGACTTTGCTGTTGGCACTGGTTTATAATTGCTGCCTTCTGACGCAGACTCCATGGTTAGGAATAATAATAAACTATAACGAATGGTAAGTCTCATAGCAGGCAATGAACAGTAAGGTTGGGAAAACGACATAAATTCTGGGCCAGTATATTACAAACAATAAAGAACGCCACAGTAGTAAGTAATATAATCCCGAAGTCCAAACCCCAAAGTCCATTGAAGAACTCAGCAAAGCTCGCTGACATCTGTTCTCGCATGTCCATGAATATGAAAAGCAGCGCTTGTTCTTGGATTATTCTGGCCTAGGATTACTTGGTCTTTATCTTACTAAAAATCTAACCCAACTATTACGAGAACTAATGTCCTATAAGTGCTCGGCCATAAAGCCAACTACTTTGACTTGCGGTAGACAAATGACAGCCCTAAACAGCACCCCTTATATTACCTGGTTAAAGAGGTCTCTAGCTGTAACAGCTAATTTTTTTTAATAAAACTTGCTAGGATGATCAAGCTGTTTGTTTACCATGATTTATCAGCGGAGATGGAAGGAGATGGGCAGTGGAGGCACTGGCCCAGCCCCACCGCCGCTGTAATAGCATCACCAGTGTACTTATTGGCAAATCCTACTGGCCGTTATAACGCTTGCTAATGTGCTCCCTGCTGTCTAAACAGTTTGTATTCGTTCTGCTAGCGTCGTGTCTCATATAAATTTTTTTTGGATAGTTTCTCTTATTCTATTCACTTGAGTTCGTAATTCCGATCTCGGTTAGTAGTCAGCGCTTCTAGTCTTGCTGCTTCTTTCTTGTTCAAGATCTTTTTATCTTTGGGGTTATTCCTTTCTTTACTATCATGCCCTAAGTTGGCGTCATCAGCCTCAACGAGTTTTTCTTTTTCTCTTTTTATATGCTCATCTAGTTCAACTAGTTTTGCTAAATTGTTTTGAATTCGCTCTAACTGGTTCTTAACAGCAGATCAAGGGCGTTATTTCTCGAATACCTGGTAGCGTGTGAGTCGTGTATAGTCTTTAATGCCTGTTTCTTCTGAAAAAAACTGGTTTCTGTCTTCTATTGCATTTATTATTTCATCTGCGATTATTGATTTAATTCTTCAAGTTCCTTGTTTTGTCCATTTGGTAGCTGTTGGGGGAAAGTTCCTGCAGTGTGTTTTGATGTTTTAGAAAACTGCCTCCCTCCCTTAATTTCGGTCTAACAGACCAGGCGATTTTGATCTTTCAAACTGAGTCTTTGTATAATTGTACTATTGGCAAAAACTTTTGATGGGTTGGTTTAGTTGTAAGCCGACCACCAGATTCTCCTTGATCGCCTTTACATACAAAATGACCATCTTCTAATTCAATCATTTGGGTCTATAAATTCGGGAGGTTCTTGACCTAAACTTATTGTTAAAATGCTCCGACCCGCACTTTCTGTTATGCACGCCGCATTGCGAGCGCCTGAGCGATGCCGTTGTCAAAAGGGGTTCCATTGCCACTCTAATGTCGTCTCCAGGATCAAGAACATCAATAATCTTCTTCAGCTTCAATTCCTGCCATGTTTTTAAATAATTAACTTTTTTTATTTTGTTTATTAAAATAATGGCACTAGCACATGGTCGATTCTTAACCCCGTATAGAAGTCTGAAAAGAACCCGCCGGTGGCCGTGAGAGGGAAATAAGCGCGACTATTACTGTTACAAATAATTCCATCTACTATTGATGCAGATCATATTCTTACTGTTCAAATTTCCAGAACCTCAGGAGCAATTGAAGTGATTGGTGCAGGCTCTGCGCGTCTTACTTTCAAAATAGCGGCTCGCTTATCAACAGACCCGAACAGGACAGTTGTACAGAATCTGGGGCGGGCAATCGTTAAGGAAATTCTATAAAACTTGAGGGGCAAGAAATATTTTCCCTTTTTTTACACTAATGCATGACATATTTTGAACCGATTCTGATCTATAGGGCTACTGGGAATGAAAGGTCTGATCTTGCGTTTTCAAGGAATTCGATAATGAAGAAGCGCTAATACTGAGAATAGGCGCCGCACGATACTAAAGACGGGTAAAAAGTATTGAGCTGGTAAATTTTGGGCCGGGGGCGTATGGAAATCGCTTTTCCATCCCTTAGATTTGGAGTTGTTAAAAGCGCCAGGCACCATAATTTCAAGGAGCATTAAAAGAAGATTGTCTATGAAACTAACTTTTAACGAATACAAAACGGGTATTAATCATCAGACACCGAAGCAAAAGCTACAGCATTTCTGACATCTCGTTAGAGTATGTCGTTTTTAGCAACTAAATTAGCAAAGCTGATAAGGATCAATATCAGACAAAATTAAGCAATTATATTACGAAAGAGTGATTCATCATACACATATCCAGAAGCAGGGGGCAGACACTATATGGAATTTTAGTTTTAGCGTCCGCAGAGCAAGATCGCTTAAAGGTATTCTTATTGCTTGTGAGAAGATGAAGAACCGTTTCAAAAAGAGCAAGTGAAAAGTTTTTTAATCCTAAAATAACGAAAGTGAATGTACATTTGACGGTAGTTCTAACCAAATCTACGCCTAGCGGGCTTAGATCCTTATCATCATTTTGACGAAATAAGACAATTGTTTGGGGGTGGGAGGGGGTAGAAATTCCACAACAGCAGACCTAGTGTTAATGATTTAACATCTTCACAAAGTAGGGCCTGATGATTATTTAACAAACAAAATACGGTTTATGGATTGAACCTCAAGGTCAACAGAAGGCATAATGGAGTTGTATGGATGCGGCGAGAGGAGTGAGTGACGTAATAAACATTCAAATGATCAAAGAAGAAAAGAAGCCGATAAACCGCTTAATGTACAATTTGTTTTTTATTATATGATCGCGCAGCTGAATATTGGAGGGTAGCAGATTACAAGATGTTCTATACTATATTATTTTTTCATTTTAGAAAAAGGCATGTCTGTTCAGGTTTTATCCAAATGTGCTACAGCCGCCGCCAAAGAGTGATCGCAGGCAATTTGCTGTCTATATAAAACCCCTGAAGGTAAAAACGCTTCAGATTAACAAAAATTACACAATGCAACAAAAACTAGAGCAGACTTGCATATACAGCAAACCAACGAAGGTATTCTGCTGCTTTAATGCTGTTACATTATTGTCATACTGGAGCATCGAATAGAGCGCCCTATCAGCAGAACGTCGTGTTGGTCTCTTAGCAAACGGGCATAGGCGCACCAGCAGCTTTACCTCTAGGAGGTTTCGTCTTTAGCTCTCGGCTGTGTTCATTTGCTGTAAGTGCGGATGGCAAAAAAATTAAAAACTAAAAACTCAAAGCACACAGCTATGGTTCAACTTATAACGGCTAAAATTTGTTTCGTTTAAACTGACAATAAATTAAGGCGCTTGTTGGACCTCAAACATCACGGATGAAGAATTTAGTCGTCACCACAGGCGATTTGATGACTACAAAGATCAAAAGTTTGATCTTCAAAGAAAGGCGGGGACAAGTTTTTTCCTCAAAGCAAGCGCTGAGCAGATAAAAAAGGAATTGTAAAAAACGTAACGTAACATTAAACTTGTCTAAAACAGCTCTCAATTACCAATGCCAAAGGGCTCACGTTTATACTTTAGTTTATGAGTCCAAGCGCAAAAAGTCCGTTGTATTGCGTTCTGATTAGTTATTTTTTTTTAATTTAAATATTTATTTTGGCTTGGAAAAAGAAAGACAGCATGGCTATAGACTATATGAAGGACAAGTCGAATTGTTTGAAGGGACAAGCTTGAGCAGAGAGCTTTATCACAGAGCAATGAATGATATTGGATTTAGAAGTCATTGACCCTACAAAACGTAAGGCAAGCGATGTTCATGCTATTTCTGAAGTTCCAGGCAAACTTAACAATAGACCCGCCAGTTTAAAGTAATGTTAGCTGTTTAATCGGACTATGTTACAATAAATGAAGAAAATCTAGAAAGAGTATGGGCTCTAAAACTAACAAACAGACTTTTCTTTCCTTAATGACCCTTAAAATCCCGGTTGGGCAGATGAACTGCCTTACACAGTGTGACGCTGCCGCTGAAGAAGCCAAATGAGTGGCTTGGCTGGTCAGGGGCGAAGTCTAGAAGATTAGATTAAATAACAGGCTAAGTATGCGCCGATTGATAGGGCAGGCTTTCATTACACTACTCGAGGAGTTTGGACTTTAAACGAGAGCTGTTGTAAACTAAAAAATTCAGCAAACAAATGTTTCATGTGGTGCGTTCTTGCAAGGGCTGCATCATGTTCACGAACAGAAGTGACGAGTGACGACACTATCGGCATAATACACCAAAGATCTTAACTTCAAGAATATCCCTTTCCTGTTAGTGTAGAACCAATTTGATCAGTCTTGAAGAACAAAACAAACCAATAACTGTTAATTTAACACATGGGATGAGGAAACAAATTTGGCGCCAATTAAAGTGTCCAAGAACACGTCCAACAATAGGGCGAACCAGCCAAGAGTCATGTGGATCTTTCTCCTAATGTTTTTGCCAGCAGGCTTGCCCACTACACATTAATACGCACAATGAGCAGATTATTGGCGAATACTTCAACAAACACTAACATACAAGAAGTCTGCAGAAAATGTTTAAACAAGAATTCCATCTGTGCAAGCAGCGACGTTGAAATAATAAAACATTGTAAAAGTTCATGTAGACTGTCAAGACAGGAATCTAACTACGCCCCGCAGGATCTCAAGTTAGTTTTAAGAACTGGAAAACGGCTGCAAACAAGTCATACGTAGGTTAAGCAGATTTCGTGTCGCTTATTGTTCTTATGAAGGGCCAGCACCACAAAAACTTCGAACAACAGTCTTAATGAGTAATCATCAGATCTTTGTTCATTTGCCCTTCATTATGGTTAGGTCGGATGGCGTTTATTCAGAGCCAGAATTATATAGAGGACCAGATGCCTGCAGAAGGAAACATCTCTTAAAAACGCAGCAGCAAGGTGCCGCAATGTTGTTCTAATAATCTGAATTTATCTGAAATCAAAATGGGCCCCCCTGAAGACCTAACAAACAGTATGAGCAGCCACAATGGTTGGAATTTGGGTTTATGAGCTAACGCCCAAGAGTGTAACACCACAGTAAGCGGACCCATGATCACATATTAGTGGGAGTTTAGAGGTGCAGCGACACAGTTAAATGCAATCTTCATCTAAGTTTGATCAAAGAAATGGAAGTGCCTGTCTTTCTTTCACAACTGGCGAGGTTATGGACTCTCACCTTATAATGCAAAGCAGTAACCAGCGCCTTCAGGGTAGCATGGCATTGCACAGTCATTCAGAAAGTACATGTGCTTTAATCTAATACAGTCGTTTTATGACTCTATGCAAACCACATGATGGGCTCATTAGAGGCACTGGCTATGTCCTTAATGTCCTGCCCAAAGAACGGAAAGAATTTTTTGAACCCACGCTTGTTAGAAGGGTGTTTTACCTGATGAGTACCCTGAATCAGTTGGGAAAGTTTTGACGAAGGAGAACACTTCCTCCTAAGGCGGTTCTTTTTAGTATTAGAGGAAAGGACATTAGTGATTTGATTACCACAGCATGCTAAAGAGCATGGCAGAAGTTAGAATGTAAAAACACTGGGTGACTATCATGACTCATACTTGCTGGCTGAATGTATGTTGTTGGCGGACGTCTTTTTATGAAAATTACAGCAAAAGACCTGCATGTAACATTACATGTTGGATCCTGCGCATTACAATTTCTGCGAACCGGTTGAGTTGGGGGACGCTTTCTATAAAGTTTACTGGAGTTCAGATTGATTATTGTCAGATTTACCAATGCTTCGATGATTGAAAACGTGATTGCCGTGGGAGAGAACATTCAGTATGGCGTCGACATCATTACTGTAAAGCAAACAACAAATACTTGGCGACTATGATCGAGTATAAAAGTCTAACTATCTAATGTATTTAGATGCAAAACAATCTGTATGGATGGGCATGCGCAATCACTTCCATACCGTAACTTTAAATGTACACAGGCGGCGATCGAATACTTCTTCAAAAGGCATTAAAGTGGTTGAGCGTTTAACGCCTGATCAACAGCGCTACGGTTCATTTAGTAGTGTTTTGATATTCCTCATGAACTCCATAGACCTGCATAATGGACTATCCATTAGCAGCAGAAAGTCCTAAAGATGGATCCAAGAGAGCGCCCTAAACTTGTGCCTAAATATTCGCGGCAAAAAAAATTATTTGTCTGGTCATTACAGACTGCTACAATTTTATTTAAGACATGGTTGAAGTTGACAGGCAGTTCATCGTCATTAAGTCCGTTTGATCCAAGAAACAGTTCATGAAACCATACATCATGAGAACCTGATCTTAGAACTAAATCAAAAAAGAACCAAAGATGACTTCAGAAAACGACTTTTTCAAGCTGTGAACAACAGCTGTTTTGGAAAGACTATAGAGAATCCGCACAAGAGTAAACAGATGTCAGATTTGGATCACCAGAGAGAATGAGCAATTAAGCTGACTTCAAACACCTAATTATCAGGACCTTCAGAAGATTACCTGAACAGCTTTTGGCATAATGATGAAAAAAAGAAAGTCAACTTTCGACAAACTGTATTTATTGGGTTTACTGTTTAGAATTATCAACGGCTTTTGATGTTAGACGTTTCTTTACGACTACTTTAAGCCTCGTATCCCGAGTCCAGAGAGTACTTTACACAGAGCAGACAGTTTTGTTATAGATATCCTACTGAAGACATCATAAAGCATGGAAACGAATGGCTAAAGGTCATGCGGGATGGTATGATACATCCGATTACCCTAAAGATTCGCCCTTTACATTCGCATTACTTACAAGAAGGTTTTAGGAAAGATGAAGGCATTGATTATCTGGAAGTAAGGTGATCAGGAGTATGTGGGTTTAGATCGAAAATGTTCCGTATTTCGAGCCAGGAGAAAATCATTAAGATGCAAAGGGAATTATCTCGCAGCGTTGTGCAGTCAAACATATCACATGACAAACCTACAAAGAAGCATTGTTGGCAATAAGACTTTTCATCAGGATCAACGTTAAAAACTGCGTTCTAATCTTACAGAGATCAACACAACAGTGTAACTAAGAAGTCGTTAGATAGAACAAACACAAATCGGGAGTGTTTGTTAATCGGAACGTTTTCATATGCTATTGGGCAATGGAGAACAGCATAAACGGGGGGTTTATATTTTTCATCAACTTTTATTATTAGATCAATAATAGCTCATACATTTCATTTAAATCTTTTCTCATGTTTGCTTGACGAGTTCGAATGTTTGTGTATTATTTCTAGATTGATCTTTTTCCCAATTTGGGGGTTTGGATTTAGGTGATCTGATGATTTTAGCATGCATTGATTAATCTCGATAAATGTTTCCTTAATAGCATTACACGCCTGAAATGATTCCCGTATCCATTTTCAGCGTCTCTTTACTTTACCGTCTCTGTTTCGTTCTGAGCTTCTTCTGGCCCTTCCATTTTAAACCAAAAATCTGTTTACGTAAATGATTAAGAGGAACTGTGTCTGGCGGAATTATCTGCAGTTCTTCTTTCACAAAAGATCTTTGAGAGCTGGTTGTTTTGTTGTGTCAGTTCTCGTAAATAATACACGGGCGGATTCATTTTTTACAATTCTTTTGATTCATATGGATGGGATCAAGCACTCCAAACTGGATCAGGTGCCCTGATGCGAGTGTCCCCTTCTGCTTCTCCCGGATTAAATAAAAGTAACATTACTTTCAAATCCAAATGGTATGTTGCCGGATGAAGACTCTCCTTCAAAGCCATTTATTGTTTTTCTTTTGCTTGCTGGCTATGGATTTAGGCCTTTAAATTCTTCATTAATGCATTGCGCGCAAAAAACTGAGGGCAGTCTTCTAACCCATTCTGGGTTGCGAGAATTGTCATTCAGCTCTCTGTGTTACTGGGAGGAGTGAAACAGTCTCTTCAGATAATGTTTGTTAAAGTTTTCAACTAATGCCTGTGACTGTCGAACTCCAGGGATAAGCCTATTTTAATGGTAAAACTCTATGTTTTAACAATAAATTGATCACTTGCCTTTAAATTCTTTAACATCATTCGCTTGATCATGCAGAGAGGATATGTTAGTGGCCATAGTTGGTATATTCAGTTGTTATAGCGACAGCAAACAGCAGAAGCTCTCTTTTGTGTTAATGGCTCCGCATCTTTGTATCTTGTTGCTAGGTCAATGACCGTGTGTGCCCGTACTTTCATATCTTTCTCTCGTCTAATCTATCAGAGGGTTAAATATTGAAGGTCCTTTTGTCTGGGTGTCGTTTGGAGTTGTGGTTCACAAAAGTGTGGTCTCATGTATACGTCTAGGCGCTAGTAAATAATTTGCCAAATTGCTTTGTTGAGATAACCATTCCTGTGCTGTTTGTTCACTGACTCCTGCCGCTTGGCTTAGCTTCTTTTGTATTGCTGTGATACCCTTCCAATATCCTTTGGGTCGAATAATAGATTTGTTCATTTTTTATTCAGCCAATATTATGTGCAACAAATACACAACGGTCTAATACCAAAGCACAAGTAACGCAGATTTATTGCATCTTTGGTTTTTAGGCTTGGCTGATAAAAGTCACTGAATTTTGGTTGAGGGCAATGTCTGGACCGGTTGGATGTTACTAGATAATATTGTTTTATTGCTTGTCAACATCTTTTAATATGTACAGCTGCATGCCGTTCTTTCAGTGTGTCAATTAATAATCATCTATTGACTCAAGTCTCTGCCTTTTCATAGGCGTCTTGTGAAGATGCTAGTTGCTCCATCAGCTTTGTTATGTCTTTTTCTCTCGCCCGCTCATTCCCAGTTTACTAAATGCAAAATACTTCGCTAAAAGCAAGCCGGAATCAACACAGCGCCGCCTAATCATTATTGGAGTGAAGCCATTTTTTATAAATGTATTTTTTTCTTACATTATTTTATTTTGTCTGGAATTATTCTTGCTTAAAGCTAGGGAAAAATCTTTCGTAGCAACCGAAGCTGCAATGAATAGCATATTAGCTTTGCTGAATCCTCAAAGACTAGTTTGCCTAGGATTGCCTGGTTTAATTCTTAAACAAGCTTTTACAAGCATTGAGTTATCCTACACTTAGACCACCTATAAACAGCAGAATGGTATACAAGGTTAGCAACAGTTTTTTCGACAGTGCTCATTTTTTAGTAAAAAATAGAATTATAATGATTAAAAAAACATGAACAGTAATGATTCTCCTACAGACCTAAAGGCAGCCTAAACCTTCCTGAACTTATGAATGACCATGGTTGATGACCAGCTAATTATAAAAATTATTTTTTTTGCCCAATAAAGGAGAGGCTGTATTCTTTGGCAGCTTGTGGAAATAAAAACAGTTCATCGGAACTGAATTCAGCATTGACAGATTCAACAGATGTCGCCGGCAAGACATTTTAAAGTATCTAAACAGGTATGATTTAGCTTGCCAGCTGGGCTCGGCTCCTAGGAATGGTGAAAAGTGTGGGGCAAATCGGTCTTAGTTTGTACACTAAACTAGTAAGTTGATTTGCCTCCATTGATTCTGAACAAGATCTTACGTATGATTTTACGCAAGATCCAGTTTTAACAAAGTCATTTAGAGTCTCTAGGGTGTGATTTATACTATAGATTTGGAACATTGTTATTCGCCATTAATCATGGGATTAAATAACTTTTAAATCATAAGATTTTATTTCCCTTCAACAGGATACGATCTGGAAAATCAGCAGAACCATGAAAACACTGAATCAGGTGGAGAATGTAACATGCCCCGAAAATCAGCAGAAACGCTGAATCTGGTGGGACCATTAAATATCCTGGGCGTGTTGAAGCAGGAAAAAAAATTAGCAGAAGTGGGAACAGACAAAACAAAAAATTAATGTTACAGAATATGACCGTCATGAAAACATATCGCCCGCCAACGCCTGAACAAGTTGATTCAAATGCCGGCGATAATACTCCATGTCGATACAAAGGCCCAAAAGTCTTCATGGAATATTGAACTTTAAATGTGCCATTTTGGCGCCATTGCTGCTGTGGTTTTTGGGGGGGCTGTTTTTATGGGCTATTGTATATTTACACAATGGCAACAGAAACGAAAGCTATCAAAAATTTTCTGAGCCACTAAATGCAGAATAAAGACAACTGCACGCCAAAACCGCCAACAACCAAAAGATCATTTTGATTCCATTTATAATGGGAATACTTTTTAAGAACTTAATTTTAAATTTTTAATAAAAAATAGATCATGGCGTATTATAAAATGATGGTTGTCAATAAATAAAGACATGGGAGTCTATATAAGGCATTTCCTAGACAGACTGTAATTCAATGCGGTTTGGCTTCGGGTTGTTGTAAGACTTCCTTAAGATCTATGACAGAGAACGCTGAGCAAGAATCCTCAACGCTGACGACGATTTTTGAGGCGTGTGTGTATATATTTAGAATCCTACTATTTAAGATAAAAACATTGCTTGTATTTTTTTTTGATAATTATAAGATATCTTAATAAGAATTTGGTAGTCTTAGTTATGTTCTTGAGGTGACTTAATTAAAACTTAATCAAGATTATTAGAACTTGAAGTAACTTAATTAAAAAAACTTAATCAAGATCTTATTAAGAACTTGAAGTAACTTAAATTAAAAACTTAATTAAGAACTTGGGGCGATTAATTAAAAACTTAATTAAGACACTTGGGGTGACTTGGGGGTGGGAGTGTTGTGTGGTGTACACAGAGCTTTATATTTTGTCATGTGTAACACACTTTGGTGCAAGACAGTGCTTGCGTTTTTGTTGCAAGTTCAAAGCAGCCGCCAAGTGCACAAAAAAAGTTTATACCACCCCCTCCTCTTTTTTCATCCAGGCTTGGGACTGGCATTGGCAGGAAGTTACTCTAGTGTTTTTTTTATTTTTTTTTTAGTAAACATATGCTTTGGCAGAGCTAAAAAGGCAAGCCTATAAAGGTTTGTAACAGGGCGTAGAAAGCAAAGCGACAAAGCAGCAAAAATAAAAGTCTGATCTCACTGCTGATAACCTTTGTCCGCTCTAGGGTGACAGAGGTGGAGAGTTTGAAGTAACGGCTTGCCACTGTGACCTTTGACCGCTCTAGGGTAGAGCGATGAAGAAACGGCTTGCACTGTGACCTTTGCAATGCTCTAGGGTAGAGCGCTGAAGAAACGGCTTGACACTGTGACTTTGACGGCTCTAGGGTTTTAGAGCGCTAGTTCTCTCTCACCTGCTGCGGGACTTTGAGAGAGTGTGTTGGAGTTGAATTGGTTTCTTGTACAGAGTAGTCCAATAATTTCTAATCTCCTCACTGCTTGAAAACATTATTACAAATGCCTTCCTCATAGAGTAGGACTTCTATGAAAGAAGACATCTGTTAGCAGAACCCTTGTTGCTATGGTTATCAACAAAACGAGCCAATCTCTCTTAGTTTGCGAGAATATGAGGGGATATCCCTACATTGCTCTTTAACCCACTCATCCCATTTTTGTGTATTGCGTCCACTGGCTTTTTCTTGTGAAAAGGCCTTGAAGGTCTGTTCTATAAAGCAACCATATTGCAAGTTTATAACACATTGTTGTAGCTTTCCTGCCTTTGAAGCTGCCTCTACCCTCCTTCAGTTTTATCAATAGCTGCAGCCATAGACGTTATTTCCTCTGCCCCAAAAACGAAAAACTTCTTTCTATATCTGTCTTCTTCTAACATCAACTCTCTTTTGTTTTCAAGTATTGGTTGGAGTTCTTCTGGTGCCCATTCTTTTAGTTTTTTTGCTGTCTCTCATAAAAAAATCAGATAGCTTTCTTTTTGGCGGTTTAGGGAAGACGGGGTAGTTTCTTTCTTGTGATGGCGCCGCGCTCTAAACGCATCTCCAAAGCACTAACAAATTGCGCATGGTATCAACATGCTCTGTCAAGTATTGTCAGCTTAGAAAAATCTCACTGTTCTGCAATGATCAAATATGATATAAACAAAACCGCCTGACAAAACCCCAGTAATTATCTTCTCACTTCATCCCACACAGTCACTTCACAGGTTCTTGTGTAGTGGCAGCCACAAAGTGGGATTTTTTTGGTTCGCAGTTTGTAAGGCAAGCCTTACAAACACCTTTTTCACTGAAAAACACCGAGTCTTTCTGCCACAAGTATTATAAACTGGCTGTATCGTGTCAACTATATTGTCATTAACGAGCCAAAAACCTTTAAGATACACAATTCTGTTTTAGTAAACCGGTTATTTAAATAACACACCCACAGCCACAGGTAAACCGCCATGCTAGTCCGATGTCAGCGAAAAGTATGTGTGTGGGTTACCTTGTCATGTGAAAGCGGCGTGACTACGCTTAACTCGGTGATTGGCCAGGCCAGTAACTGCGCCACCGCAGCGGGACGTATGACAGGACGTTCTTGGAAAGCTGATTTAATGCTAGCATGGAAGGTTAGGGGGTGAAGAGGAGGGGGGTAGAGAGGTGCGGCTGAATGATTTTTTGGCCTGTGTGTGTGTTGTGTATGTGCCCCTGTCTTATGTATATGTGTGTGTGTGGGCCTCTGCTTGTGTGTGGGTGTAGTGTGTGTGTGTGGTGTGTGTGTGTGTGTGTGTGTGTGTGTGTGTGTGTGTTTGTGTGTTGTGTGTGTGGTGTGCTGTAGTGTATGTGTGTGTTAGCATGTGTAGAGGGTTAGTGTGTGTGTCGTGTGTGTGTGTGTTGGTTATATATAAAGTCTGTAGCTGATTCATGTCTTCTCACACAATTTAATCTATAAAGCTGTTCAAAAAGTATTTGTGATCAAAAACTTTTTCTAACTTAGAATACCCTGGGAGAAATAAAACACCCCAAGTGCTGGGCAGGTAGGCCGGCAACTAGCAATTAAAAGCTTACCTGCCACCTGGCAAAGCTGGGCCCGTTGACACGCCCTGACAGACTTGACAGTATGTAAGTAAAGCCGTGGGAACAGACACAGTTTGTATATGAAGCGCGTTACAGTCAGCTAATTTTTCCCTGTCCGTTACTCTATGGGGCAGTGTCAGTCCTGGCTACTTTCCCTACGCTACTCTCTGATAAAAAGTTTAGTAAATTTGGTATTGAAAACGGATAAACCCTAAACAGTAATGTTTGTTTGTAAATAATCGTTATTTTTGGTTATTGAAGTCTTACTTGTTTAGAGAAACGTATAAATACAATCCTGGGGTACTTTCGCCAAAAAACTTGGTGGAGAGCAAGTGGCCCTGAACAGCATTTCCCTGTTCTCTCAAGTTACCAACCTGAAATTACCATGTCTTCCCAGCCCCGCCGACTACCGCATCACCAATGCATAAAAAGAGAAAGACTTTTAGATATAATTTTGACTGGCCAGGTTAAAAGACTGAATTAACCAGAAAAAGGTCTCAAACGATATTTCTTTTACAATTTTGAAAACAAAAGAAAATTGCGCAACAGAGAAGAATAAGCCGGCTAACAACAAAAAAAAAAAAAAAACCAACAACAAACAACACGAAACTGATGCTTACCAGCTACCCGTGGTGACCCAAAGAGGGCGGGTCAAACGACTCTCTCTGCCCTCTGTCCAGTCGAGAGGACAGCAGCGCAGATGCGGAAAAAGATGAAGTGATGTCTCTCTCCTACAGGCCGACTGTAGGAAGTGAAGGTACCGACTGTACCTTCGACGATAAGTGAAGAACCAGGACCGGAGCAGCGTTCCCAGAGACATCTTCCCTCGAGTGAAGAGAAAACTTGCCTAAACGATGGCGGCCAACATGCCACGCTACGTCACGGTGAGAATACCTCAAGCCTAAGAGGAACCTTGCACGTGCGGCAGGTGGAAAGACAGGTGAGAGGCCGATAGAGACAGCCAGTACAAGAAAAAGATACCCACCACCCGTGAACCTGCAGATGAATTGCACGGGCAGTGAATTAGAGAGAGAGAGAGAGAAAGTAAACCTAACCTGAGCTAAACCACACCAAAGGTGCAACCACACCACAAGCCACATTAAGGACGGATATACGACAACAACGACGACAATAAATAAATGAATAATTCTACTAGCTTAGGTGGGTCAATCGTCGTAGGCCTCGTGACAAACTC
>CM031605.1:1620818-1635818 GCA_018398815.1 Conus ventricosus
GTCTCAAATTCTGACCAACACGCAGTATCTGTATCTCTCGGCCTGTTGACGCCGGATAATTAGAAGAAGCGTAGAGTACAGGCTGTCATGCATCCAACGAACGGAAATCATGCATCATCTTATCATCCTCTCTCATCGATCAGCATAAACAAGTCTCAATTCGTGCCCTTCATGCTGCTTCATGTGACCTTTTCGATTCCTCTCACGCTGTGCCTTGTTATTCCGTCGGTCACGACGCGAGTCGAGGGCTGTCGTTGCGACGTGGCGCCTCGAGGAGCTCATTCACGCTGGCTCTTCGACTAAGCAATTATTGTGTCATGGGGCTGTAGTGTGTCCTCGTATTTGGATCAAACAGCGCCACTGAACACCACAAAGTGACTCGGCAGCAGTGCTTCTCCTCGGTGGTTGCCTCTTGAGATTCACATGAGAACAAACGCTCTTTCCGTGAACAGAACGTTCTTTCCTGGAACAGAACGTTTCTTTCGTGGAACAAACGCTTCTTTCATTGGAACAGAACGCTCTTTCCGTGGAACAGAACCTTCTTCTATTGGGAACAGAACGCTTTCATGAACAGAACGCTTCTTCATGGGAAAAGAACTCTTCTTTCCATTGGAACAACGCTTCTTTCCATTGAACGAACGCTTCTTCCGTGGAAAGAAGCTTCTTCATTGGAGAACGCTCTTCCATTGGAACAAACCTTCTTTCATAGGAACAGAACGCTTCTTTCATTGGGACAGAACGTTCTTTCCATTGGAACAGAACGCTTCTTTCGTGGGAACAGAACGCTTCTTCTTGGAACAAACGTTCTTTCCATGGAACAGAACGCCTCTTCCGTGGAAAAACGCATCTTTCCATTGGACAGAGCTCTTCCGGAACAACGCTCTTCATTGGGAACAGAACGCTCTTTCCGTGCAAACAGAACGCTTCTTTCCATTGGAACAGAACGTCTTTCCATTGGAACAGAACGCTTCTTTCCATTGGGAACAGAACGCATCTTCCGTGGAACAAACCTTTTTTCCATTGGAACAAAACGCTTTTTCCATTGGGAACAGAACCTTCTTTCCGTGAAACAGAACGCTTCTTTCCTTTGGAACAGAACGCTTCTTTTCCATTGAACAGAACGCTCTCTTTCCATAGGGAACAGAACGCATCTTTCCATTAAGAAGAAAACGCTTCTTCCGTGAACAGAACGCTTCTTGCCATTGGAACAGACGCTTCTTTCCGTGGAACAGACGGTTCTTTCCATGGGAACAGAACGCATCTTTCCATTGGGAACAGAACGCTTCTTTCTCATTGGGAACAGAACGCTTCTTTCCGTGGGAACAGAACGCTTTTTATTGGGAACAGAACGCTTCTTTTCCGTGGAACCTGAACGCTTCTTTCCATTGGAACAGACGCTCTTTCCAATGGAACTAACGCTTCTTTCACTGGGAGAACGCTTTTTTCCATTGGGAACAGAATGCTTCTTTCCATTGGGAACAGAACGCTTTTTCCATTGGGACCAGAATCGCTCTTTCCGTGGGAATCTAGAACGCTTCTTCCGTGGGACAGA
Source organism: Conus ventricosus (assembly GCA_018398815.1). Taxonomy (NCBI): domain Eukaryota; kingdom Metazoa; phylum Mollusca; class Gastropoda; order Neogastropoda; family Conidae; genus Conus; species Conus ventricosus. Next base: position 1,622,371 of record CM031605.1, read on the forward strand.
CGCTTCTTCCATTGGGAACAAAACGCTTCTTTCATTGGGGAACAGAACGCTTCTTTCCGTGGAACAGAACGCTTCTTTCCATTGGGACAGAACGCTTCCTTTCCATTGGAACAGAAACGCTTCTTTCCTTTGGGAACAGAACGCTTCTTCCATTAAGAAGAGAACGCTTCTTTCCGTGGGAACAGAACGCTTCTTTCCATTGGGAACAGAACGCTTCTTTCCGTGGGAACAGAACGCATCTTTCCATTGGGAACAGAACGCTTCTTTCCATTGGGAACAGAACGCTTCTTTCCATTGGGAACAGAACGCTTCTTTCCGTGGGAACAAACGCTTCTTTCCATTGGGAACAGAACGCTTCTTTCCGTGGGAACTGAACGCTTCTTTCCACTGGGAAGAGAACGCTTCTTTCCAATGGGAACAGAACGCTTCTTTTGTGGGAACAGAACGCTTTTTCCATTGGGAACAGAATGCTTCTTTCCATTGGGAACAGAACGCTTCTTTCCATTGGGAACAGAACGCTTCTTTCCATTGGGAACAGAACGCTTCTTTCCGTGGGAACAGAACGCTTCTTTCCGTGAGAACAAAGCTTCTTTCCATTGGGAACAGAACGCTTCTTTCCATAGGGAACAAAACGCTTCTTTCCATTCGGAATAGAACGCTTCTTTCCGTGGGAACAGAACGCTTCTTTCCTGGGAACAGAACGCTTCTTTCCTTTGGGAACAGAACCTCTTTCCTTTGGGAACAAAACGCTTCTTTCCATTGGGAACAGAAACTCTTCTTTCCATTGGGAACAGAACGCGTCTTTCCTTGGGAAAGAAACGCTTCTTTCCATTGGGAACAGAACGCTTCTTTCCATTGGGAACAGAACGCTTTTTCCGTAGGAACAGAACGCTTTTTCCCAAATGGGAACAGAACGCTTCTTTCCATTGGGCACAGAACGCTTCTTTCCGTGGGAACAGAACGCTTCTTTCCATTGGGAACAAAACGCTTCTTTCCGTGGGAACGGAACGCTTCTTTCCTTTGGGAACAAAACGCTTCTTTCCATTGGGAACAGAACGCTTCTTTCCGTGGGAACAGAACGATTCTTTCCATTGGGAACAGAACGCTTCTTTCCATTGGGAACTGAACTTCTTTCCATTGGGAAAGAACGCTTCTTTCTATGGGAAGAGAACGCTTCTTTCCAATGGGAACAGAACGCTTCTTTCCATTGGGAACAAAACGCTTCTTTCCGTGGGAACAGAACGCTTCTTTCCATTGGGAACAGAACGCTTCTTTCCAATGGGAACAGAACGCTTCTTTCCATTGGGAAAAGAACTCTTTCCACAGAACGCTTCTTTCCATTGGGAAGAGAACGCTTCTTCCATTGGGAACAGAACGCTTCTTCGCATTGGGAACAGAACGCTTCTTTCCATGGGAACAGAACGCTTCTTTCCATTGGGAACAAAACGCTTCTTTCCATTGGGAACAGAACGTTTCTTTCCTTGGGAACAGAACGCTTCTTTCCATTGGGAACAGAACGTTTTTTTCCATTGGGAACAGAACGCTTCTTTCCGTGGGAAAGAACGCTTCTTTCCATTGGGAACAGAACGCTTCTTTCCATTGGGAACAGAACGCTTCTTTCCGAGGGAACAGAACGCTTCTTTCCGTGGGAACAGAACGCTTCTTTCCATTGGGAACAGAACGCTTCTTTCCACAGAACGAATCTCTCCATTGGGAACAGAACGCTTCTTTCCATTGGGAACAGAACGCTTCTTCCCATTGGGAACAGAACGCTTCTTTCCTGGGAACAGAACGCTTCTTTCCATTGGTAACAAAACGCTTCTTTCCATTGGGAACAGAACGTTCTTTCCGTGGGAAAAACCGCTTCTTTCAATTGCGGAACAGAACGTTTTTTCCATTGGTAACAGAACGCTTCTTTCCGTGGGAACAGAACGCTTCTTTCCTTGGGAACAGAACGCTTCTTTCCGTGGGAACAGAACGCTTCTTTCCAATGGGAACAAAACGCTTCTTTCCGTGTGAACAGAACGCTCTTTCCATTGGGAACAGAGCGCTTCTTTCCATTGGGAACAGAACGCTTCTTTCCGTGGGAACAGAACGCTTCTTTCCATAGGAACAGAAGCTTCTTTCCATTGGGAACAGAACGCTTCTTTCCATGGGAACAGAACGCCTTCTTTCCATTGGGAACAGACGCTTCTTTCCGTGGGAAAGAACGCTTGTTTCCATTGGGAACAGAACTATTCTTTCCATTGGGAACAGAACGCTTCTTTCTATGGGAACAGAACGCTTCTTTCCATTGGGAACAGAACGCTTCTTTCCATTGGGAACAGAACGCTTCTTTCCGTGGGAACAGAACGCTTGTTTCCATAGGGAACAGAACTATTCTTTCCATGGGAACAGAACGCTTCTTTCTATGGGAAGAGAACGCTTCTTTCCAATGGGAACAGAACGCTTCTTTCTATGGGAACAAAACGCTTCTTTCCAATGGGAACAGAACGCTTCTTTCCATTGGGAACAGAACGCTTCTTTCCATTGGGAAGAGAACGCTTCTTTCCAACGGGAACAGAACGCTTCTTTCCATTGGGAAAGAACCTTCTTTCCATTGGGAATAAAACGCTTCTTTCCATTGGGAACAGAACGCTTCTTTCCGTGGGAACAGAACGCTTCTTTCCATTGGGAACAGACCGCCTCTTTCCATTGGGAACAGAACGTTCTTCCATTGGGAACAGAACGCTTCTTCCATTGGGAACAGAACGCTTCTTTCCATTGGGAACAGAACGCTTCTTTCCACAGAACGCTTCTTTCCATGGGAAGAGAACGCTTCTTCCATGGGAACAGAACGCTTCTTCCATTGGGAACAGAACGTTTCTTATTCCGTGGGAACAGAACGCTTCTTTCCATTGGGAACAGAACGCTTCTTTCCATTGGGAACAAAACGCTTCTTTCCATTGGGAACAGAACGTTTCTTTCCGTGGGAACAGAACGCTTCTTTCCATTGGGAACAGAACGTTTTTTTCCATTGGGAACAGAACGCTTCTTTCCGTGGGAACAGAACGCTTCATTCCATTGGTACAGAACGCTTCTTTCCATTGGGAAGAGAACGCTTCTTTCCATTGGGAAGAGAACGCTTCTTTCCATTGGGAACAGAACGCTTCTTTCTAATGGGAACAGAACGCTTCTTTCCGTGGGAACAGAACGCTTCTTTCCATTGGGAACAGAACGCTTCTTTCCACAGAACGCTTCTTTCCATTGGGAAGAGAACGCTTCTTTCATTGGGAACAGAACGCTTCTTCCCATTGGGAACAGAACGCTTCTTTCCATGGGAACAGAACGCTTCTTTCCATTGGGAACAAAACGCTTCTTTCCATGGGAACAGAACGTTTCTTTCCGTGGGAAGAGAACGCTTCTTTCAATTGGGAACAGAACGTTTTTTTCCATTGGTAACAGAACGCTTCGTTCCGTGGGAACAGAACGCTTCTTTCCATTGGGAACAGAACGCTTCTTTCCGTGGGAACAGAACGCTTCTTTCCATTGGGAACAGAACGCTTCTTTCCGTGGGAACAGAACCGTTCTTTCCATGGGAACAGAACGCTTCTTTCCGTGGGAACAGAACGCTTCTTTCCGTGGGAACAGAACGCTTCTTTCCGTGGGAACAGAACGCTTCTTTCCATTGGGAACAGAACGCTTCTTTCCACAGAACGCTTCTTTCCATTGGGAACAGAACGCTTCTTTCCGTGGGAACAAACGCTTCTTTCCATTGGGAACAGAACGCTTCTTTCCATGGGAACAGAACGCTTCTTTCCATTGGGAACAGAACGCTTCTTTCCATTGGGAACAGAACGCTTCTTTCCGTGGGAACAGAACGCTTCTTTCCATTGGGAACAGACGCTTCTTTCCATTGGGAACAGGACGCTTCTTTCCATTGGGACAGAACGCTTCAGAACGCTTCTTTCCATTGGGAACAGGACGCTTCTTTCCATTGGAAACAGAACGTTTTTTCCATTGGGAACAGAACGCTTCTTTCCATTGGGAACAGAACGCTTCTTTCCGTGGGAACAGAAACGCTTCTTTCCATTGGGAACAAACGCTTCTTTCCGTGGGAACAGAACGCTTCTTCTCCGTGGGAACAGAACGCTTTCTTTCCATTGGGAACAGAACGCTTCTTTCCATGGGAACAGAACGCTTCTTTCCGTGGGTACAGAACGCTTCTTTCCTTGGGAAGAAAACGTTTTTCCATTGGGAACAGAACGCTTCTTTCCACTGGGAACAAAACGCTTCTTTTCATTGGGAACAAAACGCTTCTTTCCATTGGGAACAAAACACGTCTTTCCGTTGGAGTAGAACGCTTCTTTCCCATTGGGAACAGAGCGCTTCTTTCCATTGGGAACAGAACGCTTCTTTCCATTGGGAACAAAACGCTTCTTTCCATTGGGAACAAAACGCTTCTTTCCATTGGAGTCAAATGGAATAGCCTTTCAAACCTCCACACAGAGGGAAGGGAAGAGGAGGAAAGGAGAGAGAGGCGGGAGGAGGGGAGACGTGTATGGTGGTGAGGTGGGGGTGGGGATGTAAACTGCGTGTTTTCCGTCTCTTGAAAATCTTCTCCTCCCTTAACACCTCCCCGCCTCCCCCTCCACATCGGCTGTTCCAGCAGCATTACGCAGTTTGTCAGCCGGGGACCAGCACAAAAGAAAATGGACGTGAACAATCACGGATAACATGAAGGAGAGAAGAATCAGCCACAGATATAGACTCAGCACAATCTGTTAGGGATCAGACAGTGGACCCCACACCACAATCATCAGCCTTTCATTTTCATTCAAACTGATGGCTGATGTCTCACTGGTCCGAAAGGCAGAATACGTGGCATACAAGCTGAGGCCTTAGGTCATGCCTTTATATGTTACAGGACTTCGTGGGCAAAATATTGCGATCCCATAACATTAAAATTGATCGTAAGTGAATAGGGCTATGTATATACGCAGTTTCCCGGCATAGAGGATAGGTTGAGGCACCATCTTCGTTTCTCTGTCTCATGTTCTGTGTCTCTGTCTGTCTGCCTGTCTATGCTTCTGTCTCCCTTCTCCCTGTCTTATCAGTTTCCATATCCCCCCACCCGTCTCTCTCTCTCTCTCCCTCTGTTTCAGTCTCTGTATGCGCGCGTGCTTTTGGTTGTACATGCTGGCAAGCGTGTGTGAGTGCGCGCGTGATTGCGTGCGTGCGTGTTTATGCATTACAGAGTACTAATGCAGTAGAAATGGGAACTTCAAACAGAAAACCAGAAAACTTCCACCCCGGAGTGCAAGATCCAGCCCTACCTTAACGGTGCCCTGACTTTGACCCGAACCCAATTCTGACCTAGATCTAGGCCCTAAACTGTATTTAAAAGAAAACAAAAACAAACCTTCATTGATAACTTGTAGCTGCTGTGCGGGAACAGTAAAGTTGTTTTCCTCCTTTCTCTAGCGGTAAACGAAAGAACGTCTGTCGCTTGTGATGGCACCGGCACGTCCAACATAGTCTTTTGGAATCTGATCTGCACTGTGATATGAACGCTATCCTAGTTTTTCATTCACCACCCTAATATGACGTGTGATCAATGATTGGTATTTTCTCATCCCCGAGAAAAAAACAGCGTTTTGCTGTAACCTGCATAAACCATCTCACACGCGACACAGCCTCTGTGAAACAAAACACATATAAAAGCAATGGAAACACACCGTGCACAAGCATCACGAGGTTTATATTTGCAGTTGGAAAAAAGTGCTTCCTAGGAGACTGCAAATGATGGACTTTGTTAAGCAATGGAAACACGCCGTGCACAAGCATCACGAGGTTTATATTTGCAGTTGGAAAAAAGTGCTTCCTAGGAGACTGCAAATTATGGACTTTGTTTTAAATTTGCAAAAGGAACACAACTCAGGGTTAAAATTACCATTTTTTTTCAAAACACCATTCATAACCAGAATACGACGACATATTCTGATACTGGGTTATCAAGGATAATTGTCCTTAATTTTCCGCTTTTTTAAAATGTCCTTTCCCTAATCCCTTCGTCCATAGCCCACCACAGTTTGCCACATATAAAAAAATTATGTTCTTATTTTGCAAAGGAATTTCTGAAAAAATATGAACAATTTGTTCTGAAAGCGCACTGTAGAGTACTTTGATCGTCTGTTAGTCCTTGAAATGACATTAATAGTAGAGTTTCTGCATTCTAACTGCATTGATCATCCATCTCTTTGAATGGGCCTTCGTTAAACATAATTGGGTCTACCCTTTTCATGTAATTTATTTTGACATCATATTTCTATCGGTTACTTCAGTCCTCGAACTGTACGAGTTTCCAGGTTATTTTTCATCCCGTTTGATCCTTCCTCAAACTGTGAATGCTGTCATGGGCAGAGTGAACCGTTTTCAGCCGTTTACATTATCCTCTTCTCTGAATTTACGAGGCTGAAATTTCTGAATACAAAACATATGAAATATAGTAAATTTCAATACCATGAAGGAACCCTGTTTATCTTTGAAAACAACAGGCAGTTTTCCATTTGTTAAAATATAGGATCCACATTTTGTTCATGAAATAATGAAACATCGCTATAATCAACGACGACTAATAAACCGCGAAAAATTACTTTAAAATAATGCCTCATCCTGGGTACCTTTCAGTACATCATGCCAGAAAACAGCACGTCAGGACTTCGTTAATCAATCAAGCCAGGACATTCTTTATTATGTTTCCAGTGCGCGTGATGCTAAACTTATGGCTGGTCGATGTTCTGTTATATTTCAAGGGGTGAAGGGGTGGGGGTGGTCGGGGAGGATACGAGTATTCATTTTCTTTTGTAAGACAGACACTTTTCTTATTGACTTTGGTGTAAAGGCATCTCTTATTTGTATTTAAAAAATGTGCAAAGATTTACTATCATCCTCGTAACAGAACTTAAATCACTTATGTACTTGTCTGATGTTTGCACAATCGTTTTAAGCTTAATAAACTGTGGAAATTAGTTTTATTGTATTACATCATCCACGGTTCATTCTGAGGCATCACCCCAGAAAAAAAAGTCCATCAGGTCTTCATTAGTTCATTTAGGTTTGGACAGTGTTTACCAGTATCTTAATACATGTGGCGTCTATATAATAGGAACCATCTTAAGTCTGACTGGTCAGGTTCTTTTTTTTTTTTTTTAATTGATTATCATCCCTCTGAATCAGAGAGTTTCTTCATTTCATATTTCTGTGGGACCTCTGATGCTTCCTCTTTTGTGACGGACTTTCCCGCGGTATACATTCTCACTCACCAAGTATTGGTAAATATAGGATGAATCTGGTGATGTCTGTCTTTTATTATCTCATTTCAATTTCAATTTAATTTCTATTTCCTGGATTTATGGACAACGTTTACTTATGTCCAAAAAGCGCGTTTGTTGCGCTCTTTTTCTTCCAATACAAGCTGATTACATTGTCTTCTGTCACCTGGCTGACTGGACGGTGCCAAAAATATATGACATCAAGCTGTCGCTGTGTATAGGAGCAGCCTACCTGTGCCAAAGATATTTGACATCAAGCTGTCGCTGTGTATAGGAGCACTCTAACTGTGCCAAAGACATATGACGTCAAGCTGTCGCTGTGTATAGGAGCAGCCTACCTGTGCCAAAGATATATGACATCGAGCTGTCGCTGTGTATAGCAGCACCCTAACTGTGCCAAAAATATATGACATCGAGCTGTCGCTGTGTATAGCAGCACCCTAACTGTGCCAAAATATATGACATCGAGCTGTCGCTGTGTATAGGAGCACCTTAACTGTGCCAAATATATGACATTGAGCTGTCGCTGTGTATAGCAGCACCCTAACTGTGCCAAAATATATGACATCGAGCTGTCGCTGTGTATAGGAGCACTCTAACTGTGCCAAGACATATGACATCGAGCTGTCGCTGTGTATAGCAGCACCCTAACTGTGCCAAAGATATATGACATCGAGCTGTCGCTGTGTATAGGAGCAGCCTACCTGTGCCAAAGATATATGACATCGAGCTGTCGCTGTGTATAGCACCCTACCTGTGCCAAAGACATATGACATCGAGCTGTCGCTGTGTATAGGAGCACCCTAACTGTGCCAAAGATATATGACATCGAGCTGTCGCTGTGTATAGGAGCACCCTAACTGTGCCAAAGACATATGACATCGAGCTGTCGCTGTGTTTAGGAGCACTCTAACTATGCCAAAGACATATGACATCGAGCTGACGTTGTGTGTAGTAGCAGCCTAACTGTGCCAAAGATATATGACATCAAGCTGTAGTTGTGTGTAGTAGCAGTCTAACCGTGCCAATGATATATGACATCAAGCTGTCGCTAGGTCTAGGAACAGCCGAACTGTGCCAATGATATATGACATCAAGTTGTCGCTAGGTCAACGAGCAGCGTAATAACCCTCGGAACATAATCAGTGGAGGTCAACGAGCAGCGTGATAACCCTCGGAACATAATCAGTGGACAGTTTCCCCATTTTCCATGACATGGAAGGTCTCTACACAATCAAACATCATGTATCGGTGCCAGGGTCTCTACACAATCAAATATCATGTATCGGTGCCAGGGTCTCTACACAATCAAACATCATGTATCGGTGCCAGGGTCTCTACACAATCAAACATCATGTATCGGTGCCAGGGTCTCTACACAATCAAACATCATGTATCGGTGCCATGGGGCTTTTGTGAACAACGTTCAATGGATTACCCGTACACACTTTTCTTCAAATCACAGAAAGTTTGCAGAAGAGAAATCGAAATGGAAACTGTTTTAATTCAGTAGAGGCCACAGCCAGCAGATGGAGACCCACACAGCGAAAGAATCTTAACAGACATAAACCAATATGAAAACGGAGTAACAGAGTACCGTCGGTTGTTTTCTTTTTCAAAATGCTATACACATGTGATGGAGTGTTCATCTTCATATTCTTTAGTTACAATAGCACGCCTTTTAAGCCGTTCTACACAGCTACATGAATGAATTCTCCAGTGTGGTGCTGTTCTTATGTGCCATCAGACATAAGATTACCAGGACATTTGACATTTTCTGTAGAACGCTTTCTTGCCCAATCAGCAATGTGTGTGTGTGTGTGTGTGTGTGTGTGTGTGTGTGTGTGTGTGTGTGTGAGAGAGAGAGAGAGAGAGAGAGAGAGAGAGAGAGAGAGAACGCAACCCAATCCACTGTATACACAAACCATACCAAGTGAAACACGTCAAGCTGAAAACAAACAATGGTTTCTAAAATGTTCCCTCTCCTCCAATCGTCTGCGCAGTGGAATTGCGTACCTCACTGATCTGGTTTCCATGGCTGACTGGGCTATTAACAACAAGCCCTGACAAGCGGGACTAAGTCAGTTACAAACCTTTTTTTTCCCCTGTGGCTTGATGCCTCGCCTCACAGCATTATTTATGCAACCAATCACAATAAACGGCATCAATGAATCACGCGCTGCCTCGGAATCTCAATCCCGTTCTCTCACACTCTCAGAATTCACAAAGCCCTAACAAAACGTAGACATTTTAAAAGTCGTAAATAAAACAATCGTTTAAAAAAACAAACAAACAATGGCAACCAAAAGTAGCACACAATATTATCGCTTTCGGCAAAATCAGTGTGTGAAATATTGACGACATGACACAATGTGGTTTGTGATCTGGATTCAGAAGACGGGAGGGGGGGGGGGGGGGGGGGGGGACTGAAGCTTTAAGCATAACCCGCCCTAGCTCCCCACTGGCAGATGAACTGTCAAAGTATTGTGAGAAAATGGTTGAACGTTATATATATATATATAACGTTCAACTATTTTCCATTCCAGCAACTTACAGAGCAGCTTGGTGTTGCAATGACTGCAAGAAATATTGAATTATAAACAAAGATTGCTCTTATGTCTTAGATTGAAGAAATAGGGGGAGATAAGCATGCATATCTGCAGTGGTAGATACTTCTGCATAACTAACATTAGTGGGTGAATGGGGAAAAAGTATTAAAAAAAAAAAAAAAAAAAAAAATGCTTCTCAAAATGAGCCTTCAGCAAGCTTATAGTCTCCAAGCAGGAGATAATCTCCAATACCTTTTCGGTTTTAAGAAGAATGCTATCCCAGAAAAGGCTGGTGTGCAATACTGTAGTATGTTTGTTGAGTTTCCAAAAAACCAACCAAAGGTGCCACCTAAGAAGCAAAAGAAAATCATGAAAGAGCAAAACATGCTACATTTTCTTGTGAAAAGTAGAAAATATAAAAAGATAATCTCTTAAGACACAAGTGCTGAGGGCCAGTTCTTGGAATGAATCCGCAAGGGACTAAATTACAACAAACTAATAAATTCCAAGGATAAGTAGACACGTATCCGCATACATTCACCAACTTTAGACATGTCCCTGATTCAACAGTTGTTGTGTAACAGCTTACTGCACATTCAAGACGAAACGAATAACACAAGTACCTGGAACCTGTCCCCGGTCAAGAATAAAATCAGACAAATGTAGCCAAACGTAGTTAATGAATCCATAGTCATTAGGTCATAAAATTACGCAGACGAAATAACGCAGACGAATCTCTCACTACTAAAAAAAAAACACCTCACAGATACGTGTAAGCATTCGCAAGTACTCAACTCATAGGCATAAGAGCAAACAAAAAGCCCCCAACACGAGCTGAATCATCCAGTATGATAAATATGTTTTGTTTTGCAGTTGAACTGAAAGAAAGCGGTAAAAAGACGAAAAGAAAAGAAGAAGAAAAAAAGGAAAGAAAGGGAGGATAAATTGAAAACAAACAAACAGAAAATGCCAGTAAAGAAAGGCGTGGTACTTAAAAGGGATCAAACAAACAAACAGAAAATGCAGTAAAGAAAGGCGTGGTACTTAAAAGGGATAAAAAGAAAAGACAGGTGCCCTGTGACCTGCGTTTAAGAGAGGCATAAGAGAAAAAAAAATGTCATGTTACGAGCTTCATGTCAATATATACATAGGTGTTGACTTTTCTTTTCTTTGCTGGACAACACTTCTTATTCCACAGCAGTGACAGACCGGAAAAGATCCTACATGTTAGCTATGATGAAAACGAATCAAGTGTAGGCTACATGAAGCCATTTTGATAGTATATAAAAACGTTAGCGACAATTGCATCTTATTCATTGATTCATAATAGTACCTTCTCTCTCTCTCTCTCTCTCTCTCTCTCTCTCTCTCTCTCTCTTCTCTCTCTCTCTCTCTCTCTCTCTCTCTTACACGCACAGACGCACACACACGACGCACATACGCAGGCACGCACACATACTCTACAAGGCAAACTGACAGGAACACTGTTTCAAGCCACAATGTTGTATTCATCATTGTTACCCAGAATGAAAAAATGTGTGTCAAAATGACCTTTGAGAGAGAAAGGATAAAAGGGAGAGAATAGAGGGGGGGGGGGGGGGTGAACGCAATGACCTTTGAGAGAGAAAGGATAAAAGGGAGAGAATAGAGGGGGGGGGTGAACGCAATGACCTTTGAGAGAGAAAGGATAAAAGGGAGAGAATAGAGGGGGGGGGGGGTGAACGCAATGACCTTTGAGAGAGAAAGGATAAAAGGGAGAGAATAGAGGGGGGGGGGTGAACGCAATGACCTTTGAGAGAGAAAGGATAAAAGGGAGAGAATAGAGGGGGGGGGGGGGTGAACGCAGGAGGGGGTGATCACATCATACACCACTTAAAAGATTCAGCGAGCCAGTGTGTCGTACGTTCATTCCCTCGTTCAAATACTTGCTTTCCCCGGGTGTCCCTTTGCCAGTGATGGCTAACACCTATTAGTCGTTTGCCAGTGATGACTAACACCTCGTTTGCCAGTGATGGCTAACACCTATTAGTCGTTTGCCAGTGATGACTAACACCTGTTATTCGTTTGCCAGTGATGGCTAACACCTATTAGTCGTTTGCCAGTGATGGCTAACACCTGTTAGTCGTTTGCCAGTGATGACTAACACCTGTTATTCGTTTGCCAGTGATGGCTAACACCTGTTAGTCGTTTCGTCTTGAATGTGCAGTAAGCTGTTACACAACAACTGTTGAATCAGGGACATGTCTAAAGTTGGAGAATGTATGCGGATACGTGTCTAAGCGTGGGAATGTGTGTATTTGAGCAAGCATATTTAAGTAAGTGAGTGAGTGTGTGTGTGTGTGTGTGGAGAGAGAGAGAGAGAGAGAGAGAGAGAGAGAGAGAGAGAGATGTGTGTGTGTGTGTGTGTGTGTGTGTGTGTGTGTGTGTGTGTGCGCGCGCGCTCTTGTATCCTCTTTTTTGTCTATAAATTTTGTTTCATTTGACTATTCTACGGCGCTTTCTTCTGTATTGTTTAATTTCATTGTAAAGAAAAAGAATGACAAAGAACTGACTGGGCTTTGCCTCTTCTAAAGTTTCTGTCTTCAAAGGATCCAAACAATCATCTTGACCTCTTTAGCCCCTTTCTTCTTTACGCTTATTCCCCCTTCAATTCGATTTCGATTTCTTTTTGTCTATGATGTTCCGAAATACTTGTGACAGAGGAGGGGATACAGTCCTCCCCCCCCCCCCCCCCCCCCCCCCCCCCCCCCCCCCCCCCCCCCCACCCTTATCGGGGTTTCCGATCTGAATCGAGGAGGTGTTGTCGTTGAGTAGCATTTTAGGGACCAGTGGTGCTTTTTGTTTACTACAAAGACGTCACATTTCACTCTCTCTGTTCCCCTATCAAAGCGAAGGGGTCTTTCACGTTTAAGTACTAGGCTTGTAATGCCGTCGAAACGTCAGTCAGCCACACAGCTTGAGAAAACAGCACTCTGCATGTGCTGGGGGCAACGTATTGTCTAGCATTAAACATCAGATGAAACGGCTGTTTGTTCCCAACTAACGTATTGGAAAAACAGGTCTGGCGCAGAGAGAGAGCGAGATATCTGGGTCCTGCCAGCTACCATTCTCTCCCTATCAACCCACTACCTCACCACCTTATTTCTCTATCACTCATATAAATGTTTTTTTATCTTCTTTTTTAAAATGGAAACTGTTTGTAATATTAATCAACTTCATATTTGCAAAGAGACTAAAAACGTATTTCTCGCTCACACAATGCAGGGCACTTTTCCAAGGTTGCGGAGCGGGAGTAGCGGAGCGCCCCCCCCCCCCCCTCAAAACTATGGACAGGGATGGAAGGGGAAGGGGGTGGGAAGATGGAGTTGTTCACGGCTGGGGTTGAGATTGCCTTGGGCGACGAAGGGTTGGGATGGGGTGAGGTGGCGGGTGGTGAGAGTGGGGGGGGGGGAGGGATGGTGGGGGGGGGGGGGGGGGGTGGGGGGGGGGGGGGATGGTGGGGGGGTGGGGGGGGGGGGGAGGAGAGGAGGGGGCTCGCAAGAATTTTTCTTGTTCGTCGAATGAACTCGGAGCGTTGGTCATTGGT
>CM031605.1:1638318-1648318 GCA_018398815.1 Conus ventricosus
GTATTGTGTGTGCGCGGTGCAATGTAATTTTAACTTCCTTTTTACTGCTCTCTTTAACACTGCCTGTATTGTTTCATTTTTGTCTTTCTTTATGTGGTCACTCGATCAGCCAGGTCTTTCTTAACTGTGGAGATACTCGATCAACCCGTCTTTCTTCACTTGGGTCACTCGATAACCAGTCTTTCTTACTGTGGTCACTCGATCAGCCAGTCTTTCATTACTGTGGTCACTCGATCAGCCAAGTCTTTCTTTCACTGTGGTCACTCGAATCAGCCAGTCTTTCTTCTCTGTGGTCACTCGATACAAACAGCTACTTTTTCTTCACTGTGGTCACTCGATCAGCAGTCGCTTTCATCACTTGTGTCACTCGAATCAGCAGTTTTCCCCGGCCAACCCGAACCAGCGAGTTGAACTTTTAGAAAAAGAGGAGGGACAGGCGATTCTTCTTGATCCTCATCTGGCCCGAAAGAACAGTGGTGACCACGAAGTTTCCACAGGAAAAACTGGGTATTATCGCCTCATCACGCATCACATCTTATTCAACTGTAACATCATGTTATCCATTTTTCATTGCGGTGCTTACTGGAGCGAGTCAGCCAGGATTTGAACCTCGCTGCTCCTGGCGCAGGTAAGTTTCCCCTGAAGATGAGAAATTCAGCAGACCCATCGTACCGTGAATGAGTCGTGTGAACAGTTTCAATTTTTCGTTTTTTTTATCCCAGGGAAATCTGAAATCAGAGCTCTTGAAACTTTCGTTTGTAAGTTTCTCGTAATAATCTATGTTTTAGGTTTAGAAAATTATCCTCCACCATTCGCCAACACAGGCAGGTCAAAACGTATTTTAAACACACATTATTAAATGGCGTTTGACTTACATGAGCGATTTTTAGAAGTGAAGTTCTTACTGGTACTTTAGCTAAGAGGAAGCGATAGCATAAGAAATCCCAGTGAAAATTTTTACAAGTATTTCATGTGTTAGTGATTTCAATGTTTTTTGCTGTTGTTAAAGGGGTGGGGGGCGTGGGGGGTGGGTTTGGGGGGGGGGGGTGGGGGGTGGGGTTGTCTTGCTGTGTGTCGGTTTGGTAGAGTGTCGACATTGCAAGAGCTGTGAAGTCTGACATGGGCAAACAAGTGTGGGACGGTCATGGTCGGCGTCCCCACCAGAGTCACACACACCGCTGAAACCCACCACTGACATGCTTGGTTTATTGTTGGTACATGTGCCAATACTGTCTATGTTGTTTTTTTTTCTTTCAGGATGTGATTTTTTTTCTTCTTCTCACATTGGCATAGCTCCCCGAAAGGTTGGTTGGGACTGTTTGGGTTCCCGAAGATGAGTACGGCTGCCTTAATGGCGGAGATATAAAACAAAACGGTCATGCACACAAAATCCTCCCACTCCCTGGGGTTTAGGTTTAGATGGAGATTGCTGTAGATTGCCCTGTGTCCATATAGAGGGAGTGTCTTAGGAGTGATCTGCACTGCGTACACAGAATGAAAGAAGAAAGGAAGGTTTGGCTGTGGGGTCATACAATCCAGGTTGTGTTTGTAAGCCTGACTGGTCGGTCACATGGCGTGGGTTCCCAAAACCGTTTTATGTCACAGTTTCAGTGTCATCAAGGACGTGTAACTGCATGTACGCGACTGAGTCCAGTTATACGCTACCTGAATCCGCCAATCTTTTGAGACCAACAGCTGATGGATATACAATAGTCAGTAAATAACTTAGAGGTCAGAGAATTTCAGAAGAGGGTCTCGTGGCCTACGACCATTGCAGATATGTGGGATTACGCATTAGCCCAAGACTGTTTATTAGGGTACTCAGTTTTGTTTTGTGGAAAAGGGGGGAGATGCGAACAATAAGCTGTTCCATTCTAAAATGTTTTGTTAGTTGCAGTTGATCAAGATGAAACACCGCTCGAATGGGGTCGTCACTGATTATTGACGACATTACGAGCACTAGCTAAACGTCCCTTTTCAACTTAAACCGCTCCTTAATGCCCCCCCCACCCACACACACACAACACACACTCCCACTCACTCTTCCTCACCTTCTCGTACAAGCGCTCACTTCGCGGTGCATCTAGGTTTGAGCTGTTCGTCAACTCACGCCGAATTGTGGGAAAACAAAAATTTTCTGAAAGCCCTCTGAAAGATATGCAACCCTTTCAACTGTTGATCCAGTCCTGTTCCAAACGCTTTTCTTATGGGGGCTGTAAATGTCATCCACTGTGTCGTTCCAACCCCGCTTCACACACACACACACACACACTCACACACAGGTGGGCCACTCACAAAACTCTTTTCCAGTCCTCCGACCGCCACGTCGCCTTGGGCAAAAACAACAGTAACATTAACAAACAAACAACAACGCACAACAACAACAAAGCAACGAAAAACAACAAACAAAACAACAAACACACACACACACACACACACACACACACAGACACACAGACACACAGACACACGCACGCACGCACGCACGCAAGCAGCACGCACGCATCGCACGCACGCACGCACGGCACACACACACACACAACACACAACACCACATCGACTGAGCCCGTACGAGTAATAGAATCTGATTGACTTTGGCTTGTGCCTCTGCTCTTTACCGTATATTTCATAGTTCAGTCATGTATCTCTCAGTTGTCCGTGGTGATGTGTGGTACATGTTGCTTCTAGTTCAGTGATGTATTCTCAGTTGCTCTAGGGTGATGTGTGGCATGTTGCTACTGTTCAGTGGATGGGTCTCTTTTGGTCTAGGGTGATGTTGTGGAGCATGTTGCTTTAGTTCAGGGATGATCTCTCAGTTGTCTAGGGTGATGTGTGGGCTGTGCATCTAGTTCCAGGGATGTATCTCCTCTGTAGTCAAGGGTGATGTGTGGGCATGTTGCTTTAGTTCAGGGATGTATCTCTCTGGTGTTCTAGGGTGATGATGTGGGCATGTGCATTAGTTCAGGGATTTATCTCTCAGTTGTCCGTGGTGATGTGTGGGCATAGTTGCTTCTAGTTCAGGTGATGTTCTCTCTGTTGGTCGGCGTTGATGTCGTGGCATGTTGCTTCTAAGTTCAGGGATGTATCTTCTCAGTTGTCGTGGGGATGTAGTGGGCATGTTACTTCTAGTTAGCCATGTGATCTCTCAGTTGTCTAGGGTGAATGTTCGTTGGTGGGCATGATGCTTCTAGTTTCAGGGATGTATCTCTAGTTAGTCCGTTGTGATGTGTGGGCCTGTTGCTCTAGGTTTCAGGGATGGTATCTCTTGTTGTCTCGGGTGAATGTGTGGGACATGTTGTTATAGTTTTCAGGCCCTGTATCTCTCAGTTGTTAGGGTGATGTGCTGCATAACCCCCCCACCTGCTTCTAGTGCAGTCCTGTGTCTCTCAGTTGTCTAGGGTGATGTGGTGGGCATGTGCTTCTATTTCAGCCCATGTATCTCTTGTTGTCCGTGGGATGCTGTGGATATGTTGCTTTCTAGTTCAGCCATGTTTCTCTCAGTTGTCTAGGGTGTGTGTTGGCCATGTGGCTTCTAGGTTCAGTCATGTGGTCTCTCAGTTTGTCTAAGGGTGATGTCGTGGGCATGTTGCTTCTAGTTCAGTCATGTATCTCTCAGTTGTCTAGGGTGATGTGTGGACATGTTGCTTCTAGTTCAGTGATGTGAGGGGAGGGAGAGAGAGAGAGAGAGAGAGCGAAAGATAGAGAGAGAGAAGGAGAGGGAGCAAAACTTACACAGAGAGAGAGAGAGAGAGAGAGGAGAGAGGAAGAGAGAGAGAGAGAGAGAGAGAGAGAGCGAGAGAGCGAGAGAGATAGAGAGAGACAAAGGGAGAGAGAGAAAAAAGAGAGAGAGAGAGAGACAGACAGAGAGACAGAGAGAGAGAGAGAGAGAGCGAAAGAGAGAGTGGGACAGAGAGAGACAGATATAGAAGAGAGAGAGAGAGAGAGAGAGAGAGAGAGAGAGAGAGAGAGAGAGAGAGAGAGAGAGAGAGAGAGAGAGGAGAAGAGACCGATATAAACAGACAGAGACATTGGGGGAGACAGACAAAATGACTTGATTCTTTATCTTTTTTATTCATAGTATTGGCAACAAACGTGACCAAATCGTGTAATATACTGTCACAAATACATGTGAATCACAGCGAGTAAAAGCAGTTGAAAAATTGCATCACACAGTATCACGGGGATACATTATTCACAGAGAATAAATGTGAGTAAATCGTGCATTAAGATTTGTTGCCACAATATATAAACGACTGCAAGAAACGTGACAAAAAATTACCAAAATATTATTACTTCGACACACAACTCACTGCAAATAGGTGTGACCAAAAACATATCGAAACCGTTACCATTACACGTGGTTCTTTGAAGTACGTGTGACTGTAGGATGCATTAATGTGTGTGTCTAGGAGGCTTCACTGAGTAAAAAAATAAAATGTGTCTTGTTTTTTTTCTGCGCACGCAGGCTGATACTCCTGCGGATACTCCCTGTATAGACAGGCAAGGATTAATCCCATCTATCCAGCAAAGGGAGTGGAGTTTTGTGTGTATGACCGTTTTTTTTTATCCCGCCATTAAGGCAGCCATACTCCATCTTCGGGGAAGGTGCATGCTATGTGTAACGTGTCATCCATACTAACGGCCAAACTGGTCTTCTCTTCCGAAAGTTGGTGATGGGATTTTACGTGTGTGCAAGATGTTGCACACACGGAACCTCATTCGAAGGACTGTATGGAAAACGGAGTCAGAACCAATGTTAATGAAAAATCCCCTGTATCCAAAATTGTGCATCAAAAACATGACCACGCAAGGTATGCAAATCACTACAGATAGATATCACACAAAAAAAAATCCAAACGTTTCCAGGATTTGTGGTGTACTGTATTTTACATGTAGCGTAAGTGTGCTTCAACGAGTGTTTATCAGGATTTTGGTGTACTCGTATGATCAAGAAACCAAAACGTGTAGCAAAGACTATTGCCAGGATTTGCGATTCGCCATATAGATACGATTGTAACGTGCATCAAACAGTATTACGAGCATTGTGATTCACTGTCAATAAATGTGGTTCAATCATGCATCAAGGAGCGTTACTCAGACCTATAACTAACTGCAACCATAAGAGAAATGGAACTAATCCAGGTTGATTCAACGAGTGTTATAAAGGTAAATGATTCACTGCAAGTATAAAGGACTAAGGCACGTACCAGAGAGGGTTACTGTTCAGTATACACGCATTAAGTGACACAACTGGAAAAAAATGACATTTCTGGAATTCAGGCTATAGGTGTTAAGAATGTGAAAAAAGAGATGTTACAAACAAACAAACAAAAAAACAAACAAACAAACAACGATCCAGATCACATAATTCATGAAAGACCCCAGCCTTCTACACCATACACCCTCTGCCGCTCCCTCATTCTCTCCCTCCCCCTCTCCCTCCCTCCACCCGGAAAAAAGACAACACCCTCAAAATGTATATGAAACACAAAGAAGTGAGAAAGACATGCAATGAAATTTACAACTTCAAAATGGAAAAAGAAATTGAACAAAGAAAAACAAACAGCCCGCCAGAACATTGCAAGGATGAAAGACGAAAGGAGTATTAAGGATGAAAGACGAAAGGAGTATGAAGAAAACAAAAGAGGGTGGAGGGGAGAGGGGAGAAAAGAAGACACAGGCTGAAAGGTAAAAGAAGAAACACAAGTAAACAAAACTTCAATGGTCTGTCGATGTAATTTACCAGTACGACGTCGCGTTAGCCACAATAAATGAATACATACTCACGTAGAAACAAAATGGTGAAGAAGATACAATCATCGACATACAAACTGATGTGAAAAATAGGAATGAAATGCACATGTATACTTAAAACAGAGAGAGGTAGAGACGCTTGTGTTCAGAGCGATGCTAATTTTCACAGCCCGTGGCGTCTTTCTTCTGTAACCTGTGATGTTAGGAACGAGATTTCTCTTTGTGAACGTGTCTTTAAGAGGCTTCTTTTTGCAAACAACTGGTCCTTTAGAAGCTTCTATTTGTAAACAAAATGATTTTACAGGACAGATTTCCGTTCGTGAGCAACACGTCCTGAACAGACTTCCGTTTATTAAAACATGTCCGTAAAAAAAACTTCCTTCTGGTAGCAACATAAAATTATGCTCAAGAGGCTTCACATGCCAGCCCTGTTAAAACCCTTTATGGTTTTCACTTTGTTAAACTCACGTCCTTCAGAGAGGAACTTCCATTTTGTGAACAACATGTCCGTAGGAGGCTTCCCTTTGCGGACAGAAATGTCCATAAGAGGATCGCTTTTCTGAAGAACATACCCTATAGAGACTTCCATTTGAGACTTCCATTTGTGACCAAACTGACCTATGGAACTCTCGTTTGTATATAAAATACGCGAGAGATTCGAGAAGAAGAAGGAGAAGAAAATCCCTTCTGTTTTATGACAGTTTGTTTTTAATAGAATACACCGGACGTTGAAGTTTTCTTTCGATTATATTGACAGTAATGCAAATTGCAACTTACTCACACAAAATGACGTTAGTTAAAAAAGAAAAAAAATCTTTCAAATGGGAACAGTAAGTCTGAGACACAAACCGACAAAGGAACAAGACGTTTTTATTTTTGAAAAGTGAATAGACCAATTGCTTGCAGCACACAAACAGTTTGTTACCAGCGGGTGAGGCTGATAGATCAATGAGTTGATAGATTTCCATGTAAAGAGCGTGCACAGTTTGGAAACAACAAGCTGTTAGACTGATACATGCAAATGGATTAGTGTTCCTGCATTTTGTCTGTCGTTTACGTGAGTCTATACAGATCTGTGCTGTGCTGTGCTGTGCTGTGCTGTGCTGTGCTGTGCTGTACTGTGCTGTGCTGTGTTAATGTGTGTGTGTGTGTGTGTGTGTGTGTGTGTGTGTGTGTGTGTGTGTGTGTGTGTGTGTGTTTGAGAGAGAGAGAGAGAGAGAGAGAGAGAGGAGAGAGAGAGAGAGAGAGAGGAGAGTATGCATGCATGTCTGTTCGTCAGTACGTATGTGCATTTATTTACAATGTGCATTAATGTGCTATGAGACATGAAAATAGGTGCAGAAGAAAAGGCGCCATTTCAATGCATGCACGCACGCACACACACACACACACACACACACACACACACACACACACACACACACACACACACACACACACGCGCGCGCGCGCACGCACGCACGCACGCACGCACGCACGCACGTACGCACGCACGCACGCACGCACGCACACGCTGGGCCTGTCGTCGACCCTGGCGTTTACGCACATGTTTTTTTCAGTGCACTCGTCATGGTCAGGGGAGGTCACTCTAACAGCTTCTGAAATCGCAGGAAGTGTTTATTTATTTACATTAAAAAAACATTTTTTAAAGACTTTCTTAGCAATTCAAGGCTAGGATTAGGGCTACACTGGGTTAGAGCTGACTGGGTAAGGGCTATGGTTAGGATCAAGTTAGGGTTATGGCTAGCTTTCGACTGGTGCACAGAAGACAGGATTTCATACATCAACCCCAGTTCATGTATAAGCTTTTGCCACAAGTGTAACATATAGTATAGATTAAAAAATCAGGCAATTTATCTTTTTTTACTGTCTGTTTGACAGATTTCGAGTTGAAAATTACAATATGATGTAGAAAAGAACCTCACCTTTCATTATGTTACCCAATTGATTGTCCCGATCTGTTGAGAGGAGAGTCGTGACAGTTTTTTTTATTTTTTTACTTTTTAAAGCGCACTACTAGCCACGGCTCGAATATAAAGATCGTTTTACTGCTCCCAAGATGTTTTTTTTAAGTCAATGAATCCAATTTCATATTTTGCTATATTCAAGTAAAAACTGATTGAAATAGTTGCTGGTCAACCACTTTTTCCACTACCAACTTGGAATAAAAGAACAAGGAAAAAGTGGAGCAAGCTTTAATTTGACCAGTTTCGTGACTGTTTTCAAGTTTACACTTACGACATAAATGGCTTAAAAAATAATTTAACTACATTTTCATTCCTCGGTAAGTGTCTGTAGAACTGAAACTGTGACAAATCCCGCGGACAAAAATTTAGGGGTAGGGTTGTGTCATCTGTGTAAGTCGAAACTTTGTTCGGTTATATTTGTTGACGTTTTTTCCTTTCTTTTGTTTCTTGTTTTATTGTATGTTTCTGCATTCTCCTGGTTTTAACTGTGAATCTGGATGGGAATGAAAATTGCGTATCCAATTTCTTTCTAGAAAATTCTCATTACACTCGTATGATTTGTGTACTTTTGTGTGTGTGATGAAGCTGAAAATGCATTCCAGAAACAAACACACCTATGTAAATGGAATCCTTCATACTCTCATAGTATAGATAATATAGATTTGTGCTTTCCCGCTAAACTTCTATCACACAGATAACACGTATTCTAATGTTCGCATCGATGATCTATTCCAGGAGTAGCTGATTTACTCATTCTGGCCGAATTGGTCAATCCCCAAAATAAAACATTTGGCCACAACCTAAACAAAACATGATATGAAATTTATTTTTCACTTTTTCAAATGTATGATGTATCAGCTATAATTCAAACTGAAATTCAGCGGTTTCACATGACTTTTCATTCATGAAGAGACTGCCCCATAAGTGAAGGAAGGGTGGAAAGGATCTCGACCAGTCAGGCACAGGTCCTCCGGTAATGATCGAAGCTGGTTTCCATGTCGAACTGGGTGTTTCAGGCCATAGCAGCCAGGAAGTGGCAGGTGTTAGTAGCCGGGTCAAAGTTGAAGGAATGACAGCCGACGTTGATACATTCGGAGAAGCAGTCCTGTCTTTCTGACACCACGGTGTCCTGGAAAGAGTTGGCATTGACCTTGCCGCCTGGGTAGAAGGTGAACTGCGTGCCCAGATCGTTATCATCGCACACTGCACACACACACACACACACACACACACACACACACACACACACACACACACACACACACACACACACACACACACACACACACACACACACACACCACACACCAACACACATGGGAAACAGTTGTTCCCAGTTCATAAGAATTTACAGCCTGTTGCACTTACAAAGAAAGAAAGTTATTTCCAGTTGTTTACAAGATCCAGGGGGAAAAGGTGTTCCCTTTTCTCAACAAATTACAGCTATTCCCAGTATTTTTTCTATAGCCTGCATATACACAATGGAAAGCTATTCCTTACATCCTGCATACACAATGGAAAGCTATTCCCAGTTCCTGTACAGCCTGCATACACAATGGAAAGCTATTTCCAGTTCCCATACAGCTTACATACACAATGGAAAACTATCCCCAGTTCCTTTACAGCCTGCATACACAATGGAAAGCTATTCCCAGTTCTCTGCAGCTTGCATACACAATGGAAAGCTACTCCCAGTTCTCTGCAGCCTGCATACACAATGGAAAGCTATTCCCAGTTCTCTACAGCCTGCATGCACAATGGAAAGCTATTCCCAGTTCTCTACAGACAGCATACACAATGGAAAGCTATTCCCAGTTCTCTACAGACAGCATACACAATGGAAAGCTATTCCCAGGTCTCTACAGACAGCATACACAATGGAAAGCTATTCCCAGTTCTCTACAGCCTGCATGCACAATGGAAAGCTATTCCCAGTTCTCTACAGACAGCATACACAATGGAAAGCTGTTCCCAGTTCTCTACAGACAGCATACACAATGGAAAGCTATTCCCAGTTCTCTACAGCCTGCATGCACAATGGAAAGCTATTCCAGTTCTCTACAGACAGCATACACAATGGAAAGCTATTCCCAGTTCTCTACAGACACCATACACAATGGAAAGCTATTCCCAGTTCTCTACAGACAGCATACACAATGGAAAGCTATTCCCAGTTCTCTACAGCCTGCATACACAATGGAAAGCTATTCCCAGTTCTCTGTAGACAGCATACACAATGGAAAGCTATTCCCAGTTCTCTACAGCCTGCATACACAATA
>CM031605.1:1653318-1673318 GCA_018398815.1 Conus ventricosus
TGCCCTGTAATTGTTAGGGTTGTTGACATCTCCTTTTTTGTACAAGGGAAGCACAATACTTTCTGTCCAACTGTCAGGAATATACTTTCTGGAACAAAGCATTAAAAAATGTGACAAAGAAATCTGCAACACAATCACCTGCATTTTTAACAACTCTCCAGTTATTCCATCCGGCCCAGCAGCTTTTCTAATCTTTATCTTTCTAATTGCTAAAATAACTTCTTTCTTTGATATTGGTCGGTTGAAATAAACATCATTACCATCAACATTCAATTCGTCCTCGTCTGGTTCACTTTCTTTTTCGAGTAACGTTTTGAAGTGTTCAAACCAGTTGTCCAAAGTGATATCATTGCTAACGTGTTTCCGTTTACATGAAGTTTATTTACATTTTCCCAAAATTGCTTTTGATTATTCACCGAAGATAACAATTCATCTAAAAACGATTTGTGGAAATCCTTCTCTTTGCGCTTTAACAAATGTTTATACTCTCTACGTGCAATACAAAAAGCATTTCCATCTTCAGAATCTCCTGTTTGACGGGATATTCTGTAAAGCTTTCTTAAATTTTTCTTTGCTGCCTTACATTCATGATCATACCAGTCATCTGATTTATCATTATCACCAATTATGATCTGCCTATTCATGCATTCAGCACTTCGTTTAATGCAATGATTAAATATAGACAAAGCTTCGTCAATATCATAATCAATTAAACTTACAGCTGACTCTAACATTCTACGAGATTCCACAGACTGCATGTGAGTCAATAAACACTGGTGATGCATTATTGTTCCAAACTATCCTATTTAAAGTTTGTTTCTCTTCTTGAGATTTCCTACTGTCATGCTCTCCGAAAAAGTTAAATGTAATTCAAGTGGCATATGATCTGAATGAAACATATCACGAATATTAAGTTCACAGAAAGATTCAAACATAGCAAACATGTCACTCGACATTAAAAGTAATCGTTAACACTACTACCTGAATCTGAGATGTATATGTTGCAACCATAGCGGTCGCCATTACATGCACCATTCAGAATACGTAAATCAAATGTAGTACATAATTCAACATAAGTTTACCATAGCTATTCAACACTTTGTCTTGAGATTTCCTGTTTGTGTTTGATCGAACTACTTATTTTTTAATGACTTAACAAAATTTTCACTGCATAAGTCATTTATATTTATATCGGCAGTTCGACTGTTGAAATCCCCTGACAACACGAAGTAAACATCATGAAATGCAACAGAACAATCTGCCAAGCATTCTTCCAAAAGACTAATGCCATTGTTTACATCCAAAAAAGAATAAAATGGTGACCCTTCAGGCGGAACATATACACACATATACAACATATCCTTCATGGTGCCTAATACAGCTCTGTCTATGTGAAAACAGTAATATTATTGTAATCTACGTCAACAGAACGAACAAACGGGGCATACACTCTCTTTATTAGGCACACAACTCCACCGAAAAAACGACCATGTTTAGAAAACTTTATAGCAGGTTTACAAAATATTATGTAATCAACAAATAAATCTGATTGAAATGTTTCTATAAAGGTTTCAGCAAAACAAATTATATCAAAGGAACGAACATAAGAAAGGAAATCTTTATGTCTTAGTTTAGGAGGCAGGCCGTTGACATTCCATTGCAAGACTTTAAAATGCTTAACTGAAAATGCACGTGCGTTACAATCGGAATCAAGTTGACCTGACACAGAATGCGATCCCGAACTTTTTTGCACGGCTGCACGGCCAGTACCCTGTTTGTTCACACTTTCCGAGAGACAGACAGAGAGAGAGAGAGAGAGAAAACCAGTTAATGAAGAGAGGAGAGAGAGAGAGAGAGAGAGAGAGAGAGAGAGGGAGAGAGAGAGAGAGAGAGAGAACCAGTTAACGAGAGAGAGAGAGAGAGAGAGAGAGGAGAGGAGAGAGAGAGAGATGAGAGAGAGGAGAGAGAGAGAGAGAGAGAAAGAAAACCAGTTAACGAGAGAGAGAGAGAGAGAGAGAGAGAGAGAGAGAGAGAGAGAGAGAGAGAGAGAGGGAGAGGGAGAGAAAGAGAGAGAGAGATATATATGTAGAGATAGATAGATAGATAGATAGATAGATCGATAGATCGATCGATAGATCGATCGATCGATAGATAGATAGATAGATAGATAGATAGATAGATAGATAGATAGATAGATGGATTGATAGATAGATAGATAGATAGATAGATAGATGGATGGATGGATGGATGGATGGATGGATAGATAGATAGATAGATAGATAGATAGATAGATAGACAAGACACGCATTTATGAACGTAGTATCACATTCTGCACCTTTCAGATCATTATATATTTTAGGCTTGTAGACACATGTAGTTTGTTTGACGGATCGCCGGAGGTTGAGTCACTTGAGACCGATTTCAGTTAGGATGAAGTGATCACTTGAGACTGATTTCAGTTATAATGAAGTGATCACTTGAGACCGATTTCAGTTATGATGAAGTGATCACTTGAGACTGATTTCAGTTAGGATGAAGTGATCACTTGAGACTGATTTCAGTTAGGATGTAGTGATCACTTGAGACTGATTTCAGTTAGGATGAAGTGATCACTTGAGACTGATTTCAGTTAGGATGAAGTGATCACTTGAGACCGATTTCAGTTATGATGAAGTGATCACTTGAGACTGATTTCAGTTAGGATGAAGTGATCACTTGAGACTGATTTCAGTTAGGATGAAGTGATCACTTGAGACTGATTTCAGTTAGGATGAAGTGATCACTTGAGACTGATTTCAGGTAGGATGAAGTGACCACTTGAGACTGATTTCAGGTAGGATGAAGTGACCATTTGGGACTGATTTCAGTTAGGATGAAGTGATCACTTGAGACCGATTTCAGTTAGGATGAAGTGATCACTTGAGACCGATTTCAGTTAGGATGAAGTGATCACTTGAGACTGATTTCAGTTAGGATGAAGTGATCACTTGAGACTGATTTCAGTTAGGATGAAGTGATCACTTGAGACCGATTTCAGTTTTGATGAAGTGATCACTTGAGACCGATTTCAGTTAGGATGAAGTGACCACTTGAGACTGATTTAAGTTATGATGAAGTGATCACTTGAGACCGATTTCAGTTAGGATGAAGTGACCACTTGAGACCGATTTCAGTTAGGATGAAGTGACCACTTGAGACTGATTTCAGTTAGGATGAAGTGATCACTTGAGACTGATTTCAGTTAGGATGAAGTGACCATTTGGGACTGATTTCGGTTAGGATGAAGTGACCATTTGGGACTGATTTCAGTTAGGATGAAGTGACCACTTGGGACTGATTTCAGTTAGGATGAAGTGACCACTTGGGACTGATTTCAGTTAGGATGAAGTGACCACTTGGGACTGATTTCAGTTAGGATGAATTGACCGCTTGAGACTGATTTCAGTTAGGATGAAGTGACCATTTGGGACTGATTTCAGTTAGGATGAATTGACCGCTTGAGACTGAGTTCAGTTAGGGTGAAATGACCATTTGGGACGTGTAAGTCTTCTTTAACGTTACACTATGTGTGCACTATTGAGCCGACCACTATCAACATCAACACAGCCCAAAAGCTGTCCAGAGGCTGTCTGGTACTAAATCGAGGCAAGATTAAAGAAGCATTCGCTGACTTTGGAGTTCAGATTCCTTCCCCTTCCACGCCCCTCCATCTTTCAATTTCTTTTTCTTTCTCTTTGTTTCAAGTCTGCGTGTGAGCACATGTTCAGTTTGAATACAGAAAGAAAGGCGTAATATTTTGCTTCCGTTCTTTTGCCCCAAACGGATTCATTCATACACTTGATTTGTTACATATATTTTACACGTGTGCATATAGTTGTGTATTGTATGTGTCTTTTTCTTGGGTAAAAAACTGTTATCTCATCTTGTTTGTTTTTGTGATTGTTGAGAGGGATGCCGTCAAGGCGACCCAGTCTCTTCATATCTATTTGTTACTTGTACTGAAATATTAACAAACATGATAAGACAAAACAAAGGTATGAAAGGAATTCAAGTAGCCAATACTGAAAACAATATATCACAATACACAGATGATACTGAACTATTGCCAGAAGGTGACCGAATCATTTGAGGAAACTATCAACACGACTGAAAGATTTGGACGAATATCTGGAGTCCTATTCAATACAGAAATTTTTTTTTTTTAAAACACCAAACGTAGTATGGTTAGTTCGTAGTATGGTTAGATAGTGGACGAAACCCGCCTGTTAAGTATATACCACATTTAAACATGGAATGGAACCCTCCGAAAATTCAAAATATGAAGTGTATGGTTTACATGTGACTTGAAATACTGTGAAATTATGAACCTTGAAGAAAATTTGCAGAAATCAAAACACTGTATAAAACTTAGCTGAACAGAACAGCGGTGCTTAAACAAGAATCTTATATTAAAAAAAAACAACATGTGTAGGTGTTACTATCAAACTCACCGGATTACATAATTGATGAAATCAGGAGTTTACATGAAGTTCGTTTGGGACACAAAAAGAGACAGAATTAACAGGAACACGTCTGTGAAAAGCATTGAGAGGGGGGAGGGGTGGTGGTGTCGGGATACCAAACAAAAGGAAGCAAGTAAATGGTTTAAAATTAGCTCGGATTCGTAAAATCCTATCAACACAACATAGGCGGAAGAAAGTGTTTTCTTCATTGTATCAAAAGTCGACATTATTGATAAACTAGGATTTAATAGCTTCTGGAGAGACCTATTTAACACATACAGAGAAACAGATAAGATTCCTCGAGTTGTAATTGCAGAGGAACTTTGTTCAGGGCCTTTGTTATGTAATGCTAATTCAAATGCTGGGGGCAGGTCAACTTTTTATAAAAACTGGGTTGAAAATGATGGATTCTGCATACGGAATCTTTTGGGCGAGAACGGCGAATTTTGAGTTTCCAGTCCTTTGTTGTGATAAATAGACTTTGTTACTTACAACGGCTTCGTTAGTGCCGTGAAAAAGTATGTGAGAGAAACTGGACGAGAAATAAAATACTTTGAGGAAGGTAAGACAAGAAGCTGAGATTCGCGCAGTTTCAAGAGAAGCCTCACTCTGTTACGATTTATTGAATCAAAACACAAACAGAATCAGATCTTTGCTATAAATGGAATGTAAAGCCACAGAATGAAATTACATGGGTTGA
This sequence comes from Conus ventricosus, assembly GCA_018398815.1. NCBI lineage: Eukaryota > Metazoa > Mollusca > Gastropoda > Neogastropoda > Conidae > Conus > Conus ventricosus. The sequence continues at coordinate 1,658,521 of CM031605.1, forward strand.
AACTTTAGACAAAGTCCGACAGATAAAAGACATGAAGCTAAGATTTTTCTTCATGTGATGAACGTGAACTTAAATTCAATATCAGCCTGACATGCATACGACAATAATAAACCATAAAATCACTCCTCTGATTGCTGTTTAGTCAATACTTCGTTCTAGGTCACACTGAGCAAGAAAACAAGGGTAGTCACCCTCATATCTGATCAAATGGCCCTTAACACTTCTTTTAGACTGAATGCAGTTTGTCAGACGAAACACAGTGACGATCAGTGACTGCAATGACGAACAATGCTTTGTTCCAGGCAAATCAGTCATGTAACGAAGCAAATATATCCAGCATATGTACATATATATTTTCTCTTGTGTGTGTGTGTGTGTGTGTGTGGTGTGTGTGTGTGTGTGTGTGTGTGTTTTGTGTGTGTGTGTGTGTGTGTGTGTGTGTGTGTGCGTGTGCGTGCGTATGTGTGTGTGCGCGCGCGCGCACGTGCATGCGTGCGTGCGTGCGTACGCGCGCGCGCGCGCGCGCGCGCGCGCGCGTGTGTGTGTGTGTGTGTGTGTGTGTGTGTGTGTGTGTGTGTGTGTGTGTGTGTGTGTGTGTGTGTGCGCGCAAGCATTTGGGCGTCTTGGGGTGCTGTTGCATATTGCCCATTTCACGATTGCACTTTCTCCCTGTGTAATGATGGCTTTTGGCTTTTTCTCTATGAAGAAATCTAGAGAAGAGACCGGCAGTACTCAGTGAGTTTGTGATAGCTCTTCGCCTTAATGATCGATCTTTCTCTGTGTTTGATGAATGATTTTTGTCTGTGTTAAACGATTGGTCTTTCACTGTGGTTTTATACAAGAACCGAACACAAATTTCCCTTTGGGTGTATTGACAGGATTTGGATTGGACAGAATTGAACTGAGCATCGTTTGTAGACACAGACCAAAGTAAAACGTGTACATCAGTTTGCTCTCTGTCTCTGTCTCTGTCTCTGTCTCTGTCTCTCTCTCTCTCTCTCTCTCTCTCTCTCTCTCTCTCTCTTTCTCTCTCTCTCTCTCTGATGAATCCAGTGTGTGTGTGTGTGTGTGTGTGTGTGTGTGTGTGTGTGTGTGTGTGTGTGTGTGTGTGTGTGTGTGTGTGTGTGTGTGTGTGTTTGTGTGTGTGTGTGTGTGTGTGTGTGTGTGTGTGTGTGTGTGTGTGTGTGTGTGTGTGTGTGTGTGTGTGTTTGTCTGTCTGTCTGTCTGTCTGTCTGTCTCTCTCTCTCTCTCTCTCTCTCTCTCTCTCACACACACACACACACACACACACACACACACACACACACACACACACACACACACACACACACACACGTGTGCTTACTAACCACTAGCATTATTAGGTATCACACCCGGTTCTACCGCTGGAGTCGTGCTTTCGTCATCATACGCCGCATACGTCACTGCTCCAGGACTTGCCAGCTTGGCGCTCGTTGACGTCACGAGGCCTGCATGACCCCGGCACGTGCTAGAAGGGCCCGGTGTTGTGGTGAAACTGACACAGTTGGGGTGATTGACACACAGTCTGGCACAGGACAGCTCAGAAAAGACGTCACTTTCAAAGACGACGTCGTCTGTAAACAGGAAATGGGAACAGTCTGTCTGCAGTCTGAACAGCTCTTCCCCAACTGCGTGAGTGCTGACCAGGCCGATGAGGGTCAGAAGGCCGAGGACACTTTCCATGGCATTCAACATCAATTCGCTTGAAGAAGTGAAAACAGAAACACCCTTACGCTGTATGCAGCTTTTTTTTTGGTTATAGATCAGATATTGGGGTTAACTTTCAGCACGTTGAAAATGGAAATTCAAACCGATGGTAAAGGAAAGACAGAAAACTGCAATCATTGGCGAGTTGTACTGCAATGCTATTTCAAACGTAGATACGTTTTACTTTGATCACGGATGCTCAGTCATAGGAATGTTAAATCCTTACACTTAAAATACAACTGTTTTCTGTTGAATAGATCATAACTTCTCGCCCACACTTCTCAGAAATATATTTCTACAGCTGACACTGTCCAAACATCTTTGCCGTGTTTGGAGAACGGTGTTTCCACGTGGGAACGTTTCAAAGTTTCTGTCAGATAATACTCTATGTTCTTTTTCTCCTTTCCTCAAATTCTTACAATCAGCTCTGAAGAAGAAAAAAAAACAACTACCGGTGACCGGTTTTCCCTAACCGCTGAGAACTGGAGACAGAGTAAAAGCTCAGAGCTGTCCTGAGTGTGGCATCAGACTGGAAGAAGCGTGAACAGCACGGCAGGTAGTCTGTCAACACGCTCTGAGTGTGGCATCAGACTGGAAGAAGCGTGAACAGCACGGCAGGTAGTCTGTCAACACGCTCTGCGGACAGAACAACGGAACACAGCTGCCAGCCGTGCGGCAAGACTGGTTGTTGTGCGGCATCTCTGCCTGCGGTCCACGCCTCCTCCGTCACCAGCTCCGTGCTGCATCCACACAGTTCCAGCATTCCAACACCCTCCCTTCGTGGTTCTTCTCTCTGAGCCTTCTCTCATACACACAGTTCCAGCATTCCAACACCCTCCCTTCGTGGTTCTTCTCTCTGAGCCTTCTCTCATACACACAGTTCCAGCATTCCAACACCCTCCCTTCGTGGTTCTTCTCTCTGAGCCTTCTCTCATACACACAGTTCCAGCATTCCAACACCCTCCCTTCGTGGTTCTTCTCTCTGAGCCTTCTCTCATACACACAGTTCCAGCATTCCAACACCCTCCCTTCGTGGTTCTTCTCTCTGAGCCTTCTCTCATACACACAGTTCCAGCATTCCAACACCCTCGACCTCCCTTCGTGGTTCTTCTCTCTGAGCCTTCTCTCATACACAGACCTGTGCATGTTATTCATTCCCCGAAAGTTCACATAGCTCGGTGATTGGTTCGTTTCTGAAAAGAATGTTTCTTTCCGTCGGGGGTCGAAACGGAACAGCCTGCCAAGATACACACAGAGGGTAAGGAAGAGGGGGGAATGGAGAGAGAGGGAGGAAGAGGGGAGAAGTCTATGGCGCTGAGGTGGGGTGGGGTGGGGAGGGGATGTAAACTGCGTATTTTCCGTCTCTTGAAAACATCCCACTCCCTCAATGCACTCATCACCTCTTTCAGTAGCCCACTCCCTCAATGCACTCATCACCTCTTTCAGTAGCCCACTCCCTCAATGCACTCATCACCTCTTTCAGTAGCCCACTCCCTCAATGCACTCATCACCTCTTTCAGTAGCCCACTCCCTCAATGCACTCATCACCTCTTTCAGTAGCCCACTCCCTCAATGCACTCATCACCTCTTTCAGTAGCCCACTCCCTCAATGCACTCATCACCTCTTTCAGTTGCGTTGTGCAGTGTCAGCCGGTGACCAGCGCTGATAACAAAACTGGAGGAGAGCAATCATGGATAATATGAAAAAAAGGAACAATCCACGGAAATATACTGCTAAGGATCAAACAATAGACGTCACGTGGTGATCATGCCTTTTATTCTCATTCGAACTGAATGCTGATGTCTTACTGGTCCGAAAGGCAGGATACATAGTATACAACTGAAGCCATAGGTCCTACCTTTATTTGTTTGAGGGCATTTTCAATAAAATATTGTTATCCTACAACATGAAAAGAGATTCTTGGCGAATAAGGCTATCTCTATATACAGTTCTCCTGCACAGACAATAGGCTGCGGCTATGTCTGCGCTCTCGTTTTCTGCGTCTTTATCTGTCTCTCATTCTGTCTGTCTGTCTGTCTGTCTGTCTGTCTGTCTCTCTCTCTCTTGTATGTGTGTGTGTGTGTGTGTGTGTGTGTGTGTGTGTGTGTGTGTGTGTGTGTGTGTGTGTGTGTGTGTGTGTGTGTGTGTGTGTGTGTGTGTGTGTGTGTGTGTGTGTTTGTGTGTGTGTGTGTGTGTGTGATTATTCAATACAGTTTCGATGCAATCCAAAATGGTGCACGGCATTTAATAATTTTAATTATGTGTATTATTTGCCACTATCCATGGGAATTTTGTAAGATCGAATGAAACAGAAAATCATTGTCTCATGTAGCTGGTTCACTATGTTATGTCATCTTAACCTAATAGGTTTAGAAAGGACCTTTTTCTCATTCCAAAACGAGAGGGACCCGGACAGAAAAAATTGAATTGAAAAAAAAAATTAAACCTAACTGACAGAAATCGAGTACTGATCAATGAAGCAAAAAACAAACAAATAAGCTGATAGCCACCAGCCGCCGTAGCGAAGTGGTTAGCGTCGCAGACTCCCGGCTGGGAGGTCGTGGGTTTGAATTCCATCAGAGTCATGTGGGTTTTTCTGCCCCGACCGGCTCCTACCCAGAGTTGAGTTTGCTGCAGACTCAGTTGGGAAGACTGGGACCACACAGTCGAGTTTCATCCACTTAATGGATGCGTCTCTGACAGTGTTGCTCAAATTTTCTGACCAACACTGCAGGTGCCTGTATTTCTCGGGCCTGGTTGACGCCGGGATATATTATGAAAGGAAGCGTAGAGTACAGCCCTGTCATGTAGTCTCAGACCGAAATGGAAATCCGTAGCATCATCTTAATCATCCTCAATCTCCATCTATCAGCATATAAAAGTCTCAAATTCTATGGCCCTTCATGCCCTGCTCTCATGGTGACCTCAATTTCGATGTCCTCTCCACGTCTGTGGCCTTGGTTTGGTTCTGTCGGGGTCACCGGTATCGGCGAGTCCATGGGGGCTGTCGTTGGACAGACGTAGTGGCGCCCTCTGGAGGGAGAGCTCACTCACGCCGGCTCCGCGACTAGGCAATTATTGTCGTCAGTTGGGGGCTTAGTAGGTGGTGTCCTGCGTATGTTAGATCAGAACAGGCGCCACTGAACACCACCGAAGTGACTCGGCAGCAGTGCAGTGTCTCCTCCGGTGGGTTGCCTCTTGACTTGACATTGACTGCTCCCTGTGGATTGCCGGTGCCGGGGCTGCGGCAGGGCCGACCGGGCTGTGGCTGTGGACGGGGTGTCGGAATGAGCGGCGTGGGTGCACTGCCTCTAAGGTGGCGCAGAGGTTGGGACGGAAAAAAAAGCTGATAGCGCATTATTCAATAAAATCACGAAGGCCCACCAGGTCAGTTCCTGTAACCTCTATGTACAGTGATATACAGTCTGCAAGAAAGCCAGTTTAGAGTAAGTAGAAATGATAGCACTGTCCCCAAAAGAGGAAAAAAGACGACAGTGAAAGAGAAGAAAAGGAAACATGAATATCATCTGACTCCAGCCTAGGAGGAATACACAGGGAAGGAGGGATAGGGATTGGCGGTGGGGGGGGGGGGGGGGGGGGGGGGGGCAAAAAGGGACATCGTAGTAAGGCAATGTGCTGGAACAGAAGTAGACTTGAACCCCCACCCTCAAAAGCAAAAGATGAGTCCACAGCCAACTGCCACGTTCTAAACTCCTGTCCCACAACACAACTGTCACGTACTAAATCCTGTCCCACGACACAACTGTCACGTACTAAGCTCCTGCCCCACGACACAACTGTCACGTCTGGTGTTTCCATGACTCTGTGGTCCGTTCTCCTGGCTTTGAGGAAGAAAGTCTTTGACACGGTTTTCCCCTCCTTTCTGTCCAAAGTTACTTTTTTTTTAGCTGTAGCCCGACGACTTGGTCGTCTGACCATATACACTGAGCACCAGGGCATACTACCTGTCCACTCTGTGGTGTCTGTTCGCCCATATGGCTTTCTTCACACGTTAAATTTTTTTTTTTTTTAAAGATTTGGTGTGTGAGGAACAGTGGCCAAGATGTTGGACATGCATTTGTATATGAAAAGATGTTGACAGAAAGAATCAGTTACTTAACGCAAACTATTAAAAAAAAAAAAGCCTTGACTCAGCAGCCAGTGAAGTCACTGACTGAAGTGAGCTCAGTACAAAAGAAAACTGTCTTATCACCTGGAGGATGGTCAGTTGTCTTGGTGGACAGCCTGGTCGGCCGCGTCGTACCTGGACGTGTTGTGAGGGCGCATGCCTCATAGATTGTTGTGAGGGCGCATGCCTCATAGATCTGTTTTTGTTTGTGTTTTTGTCTTGTTGTTTTCAATGACATAGAAGGTGTCATTGTTCAACGTAGTCAAGACTGGCCTGTCATAATCATAGCAAACCTTTGGGTAAAATGCCGTGAACAGAAAGAAAAATAAAATAAAAAAGGGATTATGAATTTAACAATGAAGAGGTTTATAGACTGATGTAGACAAGGAGATTGATTCTTCTTTTGTGTTCTCTTCGTGAACTTGTCCCCAGTCAGACTGGGGACCGATGCTTTACTCTTTTATTGCGAGGGGCACAGGCAAGGAATGGATTTTGTAATTCGACGTGAGGTCATGGAGACAGTAAAGATTTTGTGTGCATTGTTAACACCAAACCCTGGAATAAAAAACAAAACAAAACAAAACCAAAAAAAAACTGCTATATGGAGTCTGTGAGGACAAGGGCATTTTGTTTGCTGAAGAGGTTTTTTTGGGGTCGTGGCACTGAGTTAATGCTGATTTTTGTTAAGAGTGTTCTTGTGAGGACTTGACCAATATTTTGTGTATAGACGCGACTGTGTTATGAAATTATGTGAAACCGTAGTAAAAAGTATTTGTGATGTCAACAGTGTGAGAATTCCGTTCTTGATGAAAAGGGGGATCCCTGTCCTCTGTGTGTCCATCTGATCGTGTGTGGACGTTGTAACAGCGTGAGTCTGTGTGTCCATCTGATCGTGTGTGGACTTTGTAACAGCGTGAGTCTGTGTGTCCATCTGATCGTGTGTGGACTTTGTAACAGCGTGAGTCTGTGTGTCCATCTGATCGTGTGTGGACTTTGTAACAGCGTGAGTCTGTGTGTCCATCTGATCGTGTGTGGACTTTGTAACAGCGTGAGTCTGTGTGTCCATCTGATCGTGTGTGGACTTTGTAACAGCGTGAGTCTGTGTGTCCATCTGATCGTGTGTGGACTTTGTAACAGCGTGAGTCTGTGTGTCCATCTGATCGTGTGTGGACTTTGTAACAGCGTGAGTCTGTGTGTCCATCTGATCGTGTGTGGACTTTGTAACAGCGTGAGTCTGTGTGTCCATCTGATCGTGTGTGGACTTTGTAACAGCGTGAGTCTGACATGGGGCAAACAATGGGGCGGAGTGGTCGGAGTCTCTGACGAGGTTTAGTAGTTCAATTCCACGATGGTTATTGGTTGTACATGCAGACTACTGTCTATATTGTGTTCCTTTTTTGTCAGGAAAGGAATTTGCCTTCGAGAGGGATTGCAATGGTTCCCTCATGCAGCTAGTGAAGGGTTTTCGTATTTATAATAATTATACATTTCCCCATTTTCTTCATCTTCAACCTCCTCCCCCCCCCTTTTGTTTTTAAATTTCAAATCTTTGCCAAGTCATTACTATGATGATGGAAGAATTGTTAACCTGCACTTGTTTTCCCCCACTACTTAATTGTTCAGGAAAGGAATTTCTCTCAGCTTGGCGATAGCCCCCGAAAAGATCCTGAACGATCTGCTGGACTGTGGTCGGAGAATCCAGGTGGTTTGTGAGCTGGTTGATTGGTCACCTTTGCGTGGGTTTCTAAACTGTTAGCGGCGTATTCAGTATTGTTCTATGTGAACAGGGAAACGTTGAATAAAAGCTGAAACGTCCGTCTGAAGGTGAGTTTGTTAAGTCGTCAAATGAGACGTATGGTGTCGCCACAAAGTTTGGCAAAACGAAGCTTACGGAAACCATGCCATTTTCTCACTCTATAAACCTACTCCCCCCCCCATACGCCACCCCACACCGCCATCTAAACCCTCTCTCCGCCCTCCCGTCTCGCCTCACTTCAGCTTCATTCTCTATTGCCTAAATGAGGCTTCATTCTCCTATTGCCTAAATGAGGCTTCATTCTCCTATTGCTAAATGAGGCTTCATTCTCCTATTGCCTAAATGAGGCTTCATTCTCCTATTGCCTAAATGAGGCTTCATTCTCCTATTGCCTAAATGAGGCTTCATTCTCCTATTGCCTAAATGAGGCTTCATTCTCCTATTCCATAAATGAGGCTTCATTCTCCTATTCCATAAATGAGGCCTGCTTTGTAGAAATACGTTGTTTTGTTTGGGGGAAAAAAACTTCCTGAAATATGCAACGACTTCCACGTGTTAAGCAGTCCTGTTCGAATGCTTTTCTTCTGGGGGCTGTGAATGTCAACACACCGTTCGTTCCAACCGCCTCACAAGACAGAGAGAGGAGAGAGAGAGAGAGAGAGAGAGAGAGAGAGAGAGAGAGATGAGAGAGAGAGAGAGAGAGAGAGAGAGAGGGGAGGGGAGAGGGAGGGGATGGGGGCATTGTCGTCTGCTGAGCATGGGAAAGAGATTCCAGAAAAAAGAATGGCCATCCATGTGGAAAGCGTGGGAAAGTCGGGGGGGGGGGGGGAGGGGGCTGGCGGAAAATGGGGGATAAGGGAATTAAGAAGGGTGGGGAGATGCAGGAGGAAGGGGGGGGGGGGGGGGTGGGACGAGGGAGTATGCACGAGGAAAGTGGAGGGCGTCTGGAGAAGGCACGGGTGGGGGTGGGGGTGGGGAGGGGAGGATGTCAGGCGGGGCGGGGAGTGAGAACGGGGGTCGGATGTAGGTTAGTCTGGTACTGGTATCACATGATTTGTCATGATGAATGTCATTGCTAGCGATCATGTAATATGTCTGATCCCTTGCAATTCTCTCTCTCTCTTCCCCTCTCTCTCTTCTTCTCTCTCTCTCTCCCCTCTCTTTTCTCTCTCTTCTCTCTCTCTCTCTCTCTCTCAGTTTAAGAAACAGTACACTGCCCTATATTACAAAAATCTATTTCCTTCTGTTTCTGTTTTTTAATAATGCCCTAAAAATAACAGCGTCACCGTAAAGAAATTTTGTATCTTTTTGAGAGCGGTCGCTGTATCCTTTTTTTTTTTGGGGGGGGGGGGGGGGATCATGGTTGCGTATGGGTGCTAATATACTGTTTTTTAAATTTGTAATCAATATGATTTCTTGTACCCCCCCTTCTAATGGGACTAAGGTTTGTAAAATGTACTATCGGTGACTGGCGTTGTCCCGCTATCCAAACAGATCAGAGGATACAAAAACAGCGCCCCCCCCCCCCCCCGCTCCCTCCCCCAAAATTGAAATAAAAAACCCTTTAATTTCAAACAAGTAGAAAACAATGGACGAAACAGTGAGAAGAAAACACTACACAACCGGTTCAAATGTAAAGCAAATGAAGTAATTAATAGTGTTTTGTTTGTTTGATTTCCTTTCCCTTTGGCACTTCAATGGCATTACTCCCCCCCCCCTTTCTCCCCTCCCCCCTCCCCCTAACGAACGGCTTTCCTGCTGCCCGTCCGCAGCCCACCCTGGCATGTCCCGTCCAGCCCCGGCTCCAGCGATCCAAGGGCCCCGTCGTCATGAGGAAAGCCCACCCAGTGCACCCTGCATCCCTGTGGCACCACCTTCGCTGGTGATCCGAACGAGGCATTTCATCTTCTCCCAGCGAAGGTAGAAGATTTCATGCAGTTCGGTGATGAGGGTCCCACTGCAGTTTCCACGACCTCAAAGAGGATGCCGTCTTTCCCAGGTGCTTTGCCAGAAGCCAGAGAGTCCAGGGCCTCACTGAGTTCTTTGAGGGCTGGTTCTCTGTCAAGCTTCTCCTGCACAGGTAGCTAGCGACTCGTGGCATTCAGACATCTTCAGTCACATCACGTCTCGGGTATGTGTCAGACCCAGTGCTCTATCCACCCTTCCATCTGCTGTACCCCCGGTCCTGGGTGACCTCACCCGAGGAAGGGCTTCACAGATACAGCCCTTTTCTCCCGGGGTCGGATCCCGTGTTCGCTTTATTCCCAGTTGTCTCCCCTTGATGCTGCCTGTGCCCAAAGGGGTGGCTGGATGTGGGAATGGATCGGGAGCCAGCAGTCGTTGGCCATAGCTTGGCAATTTTTGAACTTTGCACATCGCTGCGGCCGGGGAACTATCAATTTGTGCATCAGGACAGGCTTTGGATGTAGCCAGACCATGTCTCTTCTCCTCAGTGGCAGGGTTTATTTCCCGTGTCTGCCTCCCAAACCCGTCTGCCGAATTACTAGTCTTTTTTTTCCAAAGGTGGAGGTGGCTGCGTCGTAGACAATGTCCTATAGTGTTTCCGTCTTTCTGGGCGTTTGGGATACGGGCTAGTCTAGGAAAAGATCTCTCCACCGCACTTGCAAACTCCTCCATTTTTCTCCCGGTCGGTGTGTTGCTAGTAGCAATGCACACACACACACACACACACACACACCAACAACCCCACAACCACACACCACACAAACCCCAAAAACACACACACACACACACAAACTCCCCCACCACACACACCACCACGCACGCACGCCGCCGCATGCACGCACACACACCACACACACACACACACACACACTCACACACACACACTCACACGCACGCACGCCGCACGCACGCACACGCCACGCACAACCACACACACACCGCACGCACGCACGCACGCACGCAGCACACACACACACACACAAAGATCGACCCCCAAAACTAAGCCCGGGGGTTTTGAAACTTTAAAGACACGCCCCGTCAGGTTTGGGGCCTGTGTCTCTCCAGAAAGGACTGTTGCCGTCACAGACTTAGACATGCATGCGCGCTAGTAACTCTATTGAACCAGTTCAGCCATTAGACATGCATGCGCGCTGGTACTCTATTGAACCAGTTCGCAACGGGTTTTGCAACGTGTGGTTTTTTTGTTGTTTTTTTTTTGTGTGTGTATGTTACCTTTGCCTAATATAAAGAAAACCATCACTCATAGAGCAAATACCGAAGAAAGTCTTCGCAAAAAGAGCATCTAGTGTCCTGTTTACTTTTTTTCTTCTTATAATGGTTTCGCACATCCATCAAGAACGGATAACGTACGTTTGTCATGGACAAGTTAGCATATTCACTACCAACATTTTCCGAATTTACTGGAGCCAGACGCTCGCTTTTCACATCACCATATAAAGGCGATTCAAACTGAAGTCTTTTCAGCTGATTTTCATATCGGGTATAAACACTGGCACGGAAACCGTTCTGTGTCGCCATACTCATTGGGAAGAGAAAGCTGTTCTGTGTCGCCATACTCATTGGGAAGAGAACGCTGTTCTGTGTCGCCATACTCATTGGGAAGAGAAAGCTGTTCTGTGTCGCCATACTCATTGGGAAGAAAAGCTGTTCTATGTCGCCATACTCATTGGGAAGAGAAAGCTGTTCTGTGTCGCCATACTCATTGGGAAGAGAAAGCTGTTCTGTGTCGCCATACTCATTGGGAAGAGAAAGCTGTTCTGTGTCGCCATACTCATTGGGAAGAGAAAGCTGTTCTGTGTCGCCATACTCATTGGGAAGAGAAAGCTGTTCTGTGTCGCCATACTCATTGGGAAGAGAAAGTAAATCCCCTTCATGTTGCCTATTTTTTCCTTTCCGCAAAAATCTGTCAAACATTCTCAGGATGATAAATAGAATTGCCACTGGGGGTTAATAAGTTAATGAACAAGTGAGTCACTGTCACAAGTAATCTGCCTGGATGTCTGCATGCGTGCAAGGATCGGGTAATCTGTGTCAAGAGACTTGGCCCAACAGAAACAAAACAAAAACAACGACTCGCACTCCAACAAACAGGGAAGTGAAAACACAATTGCTACAGGATGATATATTCTCAACAAAAAATCCGTTCTTTGGTATAACAGACACACATGCGACCAATTCAGACAACACAATCACCCATAAACATACAGAGTGCCCCAAAGCAAACATCCGGCAGCCCAACCGGGTACCAGATTTTGAAGTGCCCAAGAGGGTGCCACACGGAAGTCTTTTCGACTAAACAATAATTCCTAAATTAAAGGACGTTGGCGAAAGGCTTTCCCAATGCACAAGGAAGTATATATCTATACTTATATAAAAGGAAGTATATATCTATACTTATATAAAAAGGAAGTATATATCTATACTTATATAAAAAGGAAGTATATATCTATACTTATATAAAAAGGAAGTATATATATCTATACTTATATAAAAAGGAAGTATATATCTATACTTATATAAAAAGTGCTTTTCCAAGTTACTTTCTTTTCTCCTCATATGGATTTACACGAAAGGGTGAGGGGAAAAAAGAAATGTTTTTTGGATTCCGCGTCCCAGCACGCAGACACGAAGAAGAAAAGCGGCTTTGTGGCTCAGCACACTGCCGACAGTGGGGCGAGGATTCCGATTTGTCTCCCCTACGGGAACAAACCCCGTGGTGCAGACCCCCGTCTTCTTGGGCGGAAATCTTCATGTAACACACGGAATAGGTTTTCTGTCACAAATCCCTCTTGCTCCTTAGAGGAGGATAAGCTTGTTTTACAAACCCAAACCCAGAAAAATTCAATAATTTTTTCTCGACAAGAGAACAAAAATTCATACAGGTACACACTTTTTTTTCATTATGGTGATGCAAAGGGGTTGAGGGATTTTTAAAAAAAATGTCTGTTACTTTGTAACGCCTAAAGGGAAACAGTCCATGTCCCTTTTGAACTGTATATTTATGCTGCATGATCTGTATGTCCTTTCCCAAATACTGCATTCTCAAAGATGTTAATGTCCTTGACTCTATTTGCACAGAAACTATGCTGAATGCAATAATTTTCCCCATCAAAAGACAAGTGAAATGTGTTTCCTGTTCAATGAAAACTTTATGCCAGCTTTTCAAAAATGCTTAGACCTCAAACAATGTTAAAATTCCTGAACTTCTAGTCCACAATGTCGTTACCCCCGCGCCACACAACTTCAGTTTTTTTCAACATTTATTTTTTTTAAATCAGGAAATTTAAAAAAAAGCGTCACGTTCACTGAGGGCCCTTTAATTAAACGTCTTTAAATGATTCTTTCTTAGTATCGATACAGTGAGATGTGTCAAAAGCAAATGTTGAAAGACGAACCTCTACATCTCTTAACTTCTTCTTCTTCTGTTTATTTTTTTTAACTTCCTTTGTTTTATTGTTTGTCGAAAAGTACTTGACAATATTCATAAAGTCGGGTGAAAAGGGCTGCCTTGTCTTAATCCTCTCACAAGGCGATTCGAAGTGGCGTTTAGTTTCTCTGCATATGTCCATTTCCCGCTGACTTCAGTTGTCCATGTCAACATAGGCGATTGAAATATAGCGAGGCTTCGCCCTTTCTGCCACCGACATCGCGCTCAAGATAATTTCATTTTGGAAGTTTTGTTGCTTTTTTTTCTTTTTCTATTTTTTCTTTTTCTTTTTTTTCCTTTTTTATCTTTTTGGTTTATTTTGTTTTTTTGACTTCACGCTCAGTAATTTTCATTGGAGTTTTTTTTGTTTTTTCCCCTTAAATTTGAAACGGGCCGCGTTACTAATGTGTTCACCAGTTCTTGTGTCAGGAGTGAGTCCTGATACCTCCCCTTGGTCCCCTCCATTTCTCTTCCTTACCATTCTCCCTTCTGTGGGAAAAAACTGCTTTTGCCTTTTTGGGACGTTCATTTTGAAAGAAAACAAATGAAACGAAACGGAAAAGCTAAAATAACAATCACCCTTTCGTGCGTGCGTACGTGTGTGTGTGTGCGTGCGTGCGCCGCGCGCGCGCGCGCGCCCCGCCCTGTGTGTATGTGTGTGTGTGTGTGTGTGTGTGTGTTGTGTGGTGTTGTGTGTGTGTGTGTTTGTGTGTGTGTGTGTGTGTGTGTGTGTGTGTGTGAGAGAGATCAAAGACTCAAGACTCAAGACTCAAAAACTTTATTACTCAAGGATAGAGATTTTAGGCAGTGCCTATTCTTCCAATCTGTCCTTGCTATTCTACAACATTCAACTAAACACACTGCAATATTATAATGGTAGAAACATGAAGAATATAGCAACATTATAATAATAACAATAACAATAGTAATAAGAATAATAATGATTAAAAAAAAAAATTCCATTACAAAATTACACAAACATAATCAGAGACGTACGTGCGCGCTCACATGCACGCACACGCCCACACATACACGCACGCACGCGTACACCCACACCACACACCACCCACCCACCCACCCACCCACACATACATACATACACATTTTCATCAGCTAATATAGAGGCAAACATAAAAGTAGGGCGTTGAGACTATGATCAAAAGGTTAGATTTATTGTTCAAGTAAATGTTTAAGTACTGCTGATTTGAAGGACGGCAGTGATTGACATGTTTTGGCAGACGGAGGAAGAGAGTTCCACACAGATGGACCAAAAAATGCAAAACTAGATTTGAACAAATCAATGCGGACACGTGGTAAAATGTAATTATTTGAATCATATCGCGTTTGTTGCCATTTGGATAAACTCAGCAAGATATGTTGGCGCCATGTTTGCATGGACTTTAAACATTAGTACTGCCTTATTATAGATCAGTTGGCTCTGCAGTGGTAGCATCATTAGTTTTGCGAATTTGCCCGTGGTTGATAGAAACTTGTCGGGAAGAATCAGCTTAATTCCCCGCCTATGCATAGAGTTGATCTTTTTATGTGATTTTCACCGGCACCACTCAGACAGTGGACGCATAGGTGATGTGAGAAAGGCAATGGGCTTCAAAAAATAATTTCCGGATGTGTGGTTCAACATAATAACTGAGTTTATTGAGCAAAAACAAATTGCGAGCCAACTGTTTGCAAACATGATTTATATGTGATTGCCATATGTGATTGTTGAGAGAGGAGAGAGAGAGAGAGAGAGAGAGGAGAGAGAGAGAGA
>CM031605.1:1678318-1692910 GCA_018398815.1 Conus ventricosus
ACGTGAAGAGGCGAAGTCGGAGATCGACATAGAGTTATGCTCTGAGTAAACCCAGTGAAAAGGGTAGGTGGAAACATATGTATGATGTCCAAGAGAATGTAAATATGTTCGTTCAAGACCACCCATCTTATTTTGCACGAAAAACCCCCTTTTCACATCCAAATCACGTCCATCACATATCCCTTTTGGCCAAATTTAACACCTGTTTTCTAAAAAATTAACACCTCAAAAACTGCCAAATATTGACGTAATTAGCACATTGAAACGGGGGTTTCCGTGAAGAATAATGTGGGTGATCGTGAACGACATATTTACATTCTCTCCAATAGCATAAAAATTAACGTCCGCGGGAAATGTGTTCTTACTACTCTTCTAATATGCTCTTCTACTTCCAACACCATTAATAATTAGAACAAACAACTGGCTTTCCGTCTTGATTAGCTATTTTTACATCCAAAGAATTTAAAGAAACCTCAATTAAGTCTTTAAATTCACTGTCTCACCAAACCTGTATAACTGATAATCGCAAAATCCTACATTAGTTGGTGGCAATGCTCGTAGAACAGTAGATGGATAGCCATTAAACAAATTAGTATCTGTTTTTAATGTTGTAATGGACATACAAAATTGGGTTTACGGGGAAAATCAGATGGTCTACTGCCTACATACTCATAAAGACCGCTTTTTAAGTACATATGTGTTTTAATATGATATGTTTCACCACTATCATAAAAGCCTAAAAATTCGAGCAAGGCTTCTAGGAAAAAACGTACTCCCTTTCTTCAAGTTCTGGAAAATGCATAGTAATTATAAGATTTGCCTCATTAATTTTTAACTTAATGTTACAATTGCTAAATACTTCTCTTAAAGAACAAAAATTGTAGTAACCATCGGGTATTTTTAAACGTTTTAATAGACTGCCTTGCCCATCCTTAATATCCACCCAGTTATTCTTATCTTTTTCAGATATGTTAATCCATTTTACTTTAAACCCAATTTTCTCTAAGGGCAACCCTACAATCACCGCGCCTATTTTCAATTGGGTGCGTTAAGAACACACGCTCGTTTTGCTTGGTTATATAGATGTACATTCTTTTTATAAGTATTTAAAAAACTAATTTAAAAAATGGAACCATTTTAAATTTAACGAAAGCGCCACTTACAATATAGGAGCGTTTTATAACCCCAAATCTTTGGACTTCAGTTTACTAACCATTGCAGTAGACGAATCATACGGCTTCCAAGTAAGGCTTGTAAACCCACTAACTAGATATTTAAATCCTCCAATAAAGAATGATAGAGTTCCATCAGCATGGTCATCCGCCCTATGACGTTTTTACCAGAATCAGTTAAATTTTGCCATTTATTGCGCAACTACTGGCTGTGGTGTTTCTATGCAAACCATTTAAACCATCCTAATCTTTTAGTAAGGTCAGTATATAACTTTCATGTTTATTACCAGTACAGGCGAATACTAACTAAACTACAAGTAGTCCTCCCAAGCGACAGCGCGTTTTAATCCATTCAACAGCCAATGGACAATAATGCATATGAAAGAATCTGCAACGAATTTAACATTAATCCTTCAACTGATTTTAGACAAAAGTTAGACCACAATCATGGGCTAGGCACATTGTATTTGTGGGGTGTAAAAAGGAATATGCTTATGACTACTGGCCCGGCCACACCTCTTTTCAACCAGACAAACAAGTTCGATTAGGATCAATTGAACAAAAAACATCCTAATGCTTGGGCAACATTTATCTTAGATGAAGGTGAAGGTCTAACAATGCCAGGAGTGCAAAGACTTAATGACTCCATACGGACGTATGTTTGGTGTCTATTAGGAGCACAAGCACAGACCAAGTCTAGCATAGTAGATCAATCTACAGGCTTTGATGCCAGAAAACAATTTCTAGCCAATTTAGAGATGCTATTAAACTCGGCCGTTGATTTGCCTGCTAGCATACAAGGTATCAAAAAGTTCTTACACACGCTAGGTCAAAGGTTTGAC
Organism: Conus ventricosus; assembly: GCA_018398815.1. Classification (NCBI taxonomy): domain Eukaryota; kingdom Metazoa; phylum Mollusca; class Gastropoda; order Neogastropoda; family Conidae; genus Conus; species Conus ventricosus. The sequence goes on from CM031605.1 coordinate 1,680,333, forward strand.
TTTGTTGTAGGCCATGGATTATACATGCTGCCCTGACCTTAGACTGCAGATTGGCATGATACAGAATTATAACAATGAATTCCTCATAGCTGGAGACGACCAAAACTTAGGGCACAATCAAGGCTTAAAACACTAGACCCCGCTCCTCTATTTAAATAAAGTATCCTAGCCCGGAGAAGCAATTCCTGTTTAAACACCCCAACAGCCAGAAAGCAGCTCAGAAGCACTCCACTGTGATTTGCCTCAATCTGACAGCCACACTAGCGAAAAGACTCCCTCGTTGTGTTTTTAACTTTTACTGGATTAGCCATACTTTATTTCACTACTAAAAATTAAATCCAGCAGCTGCTCTCCGACGTCCTCAGATGGTCGGCCATATACCAGAACTTTGCCTGTAGTAGACAAAACCCAAACTAACAACACTGCTTGGCCTATTATGCCAGGCAAGAGCATCGAAGCGCTATGGCAGCCAACTTCTTTAATAGGCTGCTTAGATTGATGTTAATTGTTTTCTAATCCAACTTTTACCAGGCTGAGGCGTTGGGGAGCTACTGGTCTGTGGTGCACTGCGGTTTAAAGCATAAATCGAGTGTAGAGATAGCAACCCAACTGCTGCGATAGACTAACTATTGTAATCCCCCTGGTTCCCTGAAAAGAGTCCTTTTGCTTGCAGCTAGCGAGTGCTTTCATAAAGTATTTGTTTATAGTTTCTTATTCTGTTGTTTGTGATGCAGCTGCGCTCTGTTAGTAGACCTGCAATTCTAAATCTGGCCGCCCTTTGTTGCCGTAAATCTTGTATTTTCTGTGTATCTAGCCTTTTCTTCTCGCCCTAATTGTTATGATCCGCATCTTCTTGTTTATTTTTTTCTTTTCTATCTCTTCTATCCAGATCACCTAGGTTTGCCTAAATGGTTGTTAGGTCACCCCTTATTGTTCGTAAAGCTCTTAAGCCCAGGATTTCACGCATGGGCATTGGGAGAATCACAATTGTTTTTTACTGTGTCTCCTCACTTAAACTTGTTATCAATTTTGCTTATTAGTTCATCTTCTATTACTTCTTGAGTTATTTCTTCAGAGGTTTGTTTGTATTTTAGATTGTGGTGGCAACTCTTGCCCAAGTTCTGTAAAAGACTAACAGCTGTTCAGGCCTTAAATCATCAATAATGTTTAATTGCCTTTGGTCAACAACAGGGGAGATCTCTAAGAATTGTGCCCCTGCTTAAATACAGGGTTGGGTCTGGTTTTTTTTGCTGTTAAGCCGCACATCTTTCCCTTTACGGTCTTACATTACAAATGTTTTTTGCATCTGTTGATGAAAAATAGAACCTAAGTGTTTGGCTGCTCTCGCCACATATGGCTATATTTGATTCATTCTGGTCTAGCAATCGTTTTTGGCTAACCCCTACTCCTTGTCCTGCTGACGACCCTTCAAGCTCTTCTTGCAATGAAGGGCTAGTTCCGCTTCCATTTTTCTTCAACCAGGATCATCGGGTCCATCTTCATCCATATTTTTTATTTTATTATTCTTTTTTGTTTTGTATAAAAAATGAACTCATACGGTTGTGACCTCGAATCTTAACAGATAAGAGATAGGAACCCCTCGGGCCCGTAAAAGGTATATGGCAGACTAGTATAGTGTAAATACTCCATCAACAGTGGATCCTTGAACAAACTTTAACAGTTAAGTTCACTGATCTGGCGCTGACGGTGTTTTTATGCCAGGCACGCTAAACTATAATTCTAAAATAGATATTCACTTCGGGATCCTAATGCTTGTGTTTGTTGCTATTTTGGCTGGGTATCGTTAAACATATAACATAAACTGGAGGCACAGCAGCTTTGTTCTAGGCGAGGCAGACATTTTTGCACTTTATTCTGATCTATGGCTGCTAAAAAGAAGAAAAGAGGGATGTTTATCAGGGATTACAAGACTCAAACGGTCTCAAAGCACAGCTCTTAAAGCGGAGGATGTCAAAGAAATGTTGTTATAAGATGACGGCAGTAGCAGATGCAATTTGGCCAACAGATTTTGGCATCCTCTGATTTTGAGCTGTTAAAATACGCATATGCCATATTACCAAGGCGCACTAAAAAAAAAACTTAACTATGATACTGACAATTTCAATTCTAGCGATTCTGTTGTTCTGTTGAAGACACTAAAGCTAAATACGCGGTTAGTGACATTTCTCGTGAGTTTGATGTTGTTTAACCCTGGACTCGGCCGAACAATCTTAACCCAGTTATAAAAATAAATTCAGTTATTGTTTTTTTTATGAAAGAAGTTATACAACCTCCCTTCAGAAAATAGAAACAGGAGACACGCTTTGGAACATACATCTAAATCAAGTCTCTGAAGGTCTTTAAAAGGTATTTTTGTTCTTGTTTATGAAGAACAACTCATGTTTCATAGGAGAACTCAGAAGCGTTTTATAATCCAAAAATTGAGAAGGGTCGACTGTGTAATAAATGGGCAAAGTCTGATTCAGTTGTATTCGGGTCGCGGTTTTTTACCTCACCAACACTGTGATGAAATAAGAAAGTGGTTCGCTGGAGGGTTGGGCAAAGGGATCATGCTGTTGATGTGTATTGTATAAACTTGTCTTTTGGTTGTAAAGACTGATAGACGACTTAATAAACCAAATATGGGCTGTGGCTGGATTTTAGATCTACATTTGACAACAGTTGTTTGGAAGTGGAGAAAGGATTGGGCAAGATTGTATAATAAATATATATTAAAGAAAGCAGACGGAACGGCCAATAAAAATGCACATTTTTATGGGTTGTGATGCACAGTTAAAACATTGATGAAAAACAGGCTAAATGACGCAGCTTATTAAAATGTAGAAGAAATTTTCTAATAAAAAAGATGGTTAGCGTGAAGTTTCTTCCTAAGATCGCAATGCCTCTTATCTGCGGGTTTACTGGGTGTGGGAAAACTGTCTCGTACTTGATTTGTTACCATACAAGATACAGGTTCATTACCGAGACATTGGTTATTTTCTGCACAACCATTAAGCACAACAAAGTCTTACAAAGAATGGAGTTTTTTTGGGGACAGACGAGAATATATGTCTGTTGATCGAGCGACAACTGAGCGTCTGTTTATGACTTTTTATTAGATATTTGAGGGAACTGAAAACAATGTTTATTATTGTTGACAGTTAAGCTGAACAAAGACATTTGTTTAATAAAAGATTAGCTCTGTCAAAGCTAGCCTTTAGCGGCCGCCGCGCCTTGTTTCTGTGTGGTCTTAACTCAGAAATAAATGCTGTCTTTATATAGACTTTTAGATCGCTTGTGAAATTCGGTTTGTATTTATTATTAAAATAAGGACCAAAGATAGTTTTGTAGATTGTTTAAGGTGAAAAAGTAATATAATAAGGGACCAAAAGATGAGTTAAAAATAATAATTAGAACCAGTTAGGAAAAATTCTAAGCACGCTAAGCTTTGCTTCGGATGACCCTAGTTCAATACGTTTGTTTATTATAAATTTGTTTTGTTATCGATTGATTATAACAATTTGTTTATTTTAATTTTAATATTTAAAAAGAATGTCTCGAGGCCAGAATTAAAGCGCAGCTAGCCCCTAAATGCACTGCAGTAGAGCTAAATGCCTAGCTGGACACAACAGAGTGTGATTTAATAGGAGTGCCAGTAATGTTTTGGATTTGTATACACAGATGATAGGGTTTTACAAACGAAAAGCCCCATTGAAGACAAAAAACGACAGCAATTTATCCCTAGAAGAGATAAGAATTTAAGGGCAAACGACATTGCAAACACGAATACAAACTTCATAAAGAGAGAATGCTTGGGCGTGCTTCTGAAATTGACTTGGAATTTATAGTTTGAATACGTGCCCCCAATGTATACTATGATAAGAAAAACAATTTTTAGAAAGCTTTATATGAAGGCCATTCTTGTTATAGCCTGGTTCCAGGAACACAACAGAAAAACAGATTAAAATAAACTAGGCAGGGTTCTGAATATATGCTACAGGAGAAGAAGTCTTACTGTTTGTGGGGTAATGGACACCGTCGGCTTAGAATTTACCCAAAACAGAATCACTACCTAGGCAAGACGATGATTTTTCGGCTTATTTATTACTCGTGGGAGGGCGATCTAGTTTGGCCAGAAATACGCGAATGCAGTTGGTACAAATAAAGGCTGATTCCTTGGATGCCCTCTTAAGACTCGTTATTGCATTTACTAAAAACCGGAGATGAAAATAAACACCATGTATCATCTGACAGGTTCACTGTGATGGTTGACAAGGACAAACTAACAGTACTCGATTGATTTTAATTAAGTATTGTTGATTTTATTGCGTTTTACTCTGTTAATGAAGTTGCTGGTCAGAAGAATTAATAGATGATATGTTACAAGATTAATTTAAAAAAATTTAATCTTATTTAAAAAATGCCTGTTCAAAAGTTTAGATTAAAGCAAATAACTGAACTTAAAAAGGAAAATAGAAAGCAAAACTTGGATATTATAGAGTTACTAGATAGAAATATGCTAAAAGCTTAAATACTCTTTCTTATGTTTAATTACTGGCTCCTCAGCTGTAGCAGCATAGTGCGGGTTCTAGCGTTGCCGTTTTATGCCACCGGGGTGGGTGCGCCGGCTTCTTTAGCAATTTGGAAGGTCTCGGGTTAGGTTTAGGTGCCGTGGTCTATGTTGTAAGTGCTGTTTAAAAAAATTAACTCCTAAATGAAAAGCACACTGCCATTTTGGCACTAGCATCAGGCAAATCTTTGTTCTTTAAGATTAAGATTAAGGCAACTCCTTACAGGATGAAAACATTACAGACGGAAGAATTTGATAAGCTTATGGCTGATGTTGAGGATTAACAGACTGGACAGAAAATTGAACTTCCAATAAGAGTGGAGGAAAGACGTTTTACATCTACGACAAGAAGCACACTGATGCAATTAAACAGAAACATTGAAAAACAAAATCACTCGATTGGGTTAAACCCAAAATAGGCAAAAAATAAGTTTAGCAAAAAATAATAAAACAGCTATTTTTTTGTTAACTCACTGGTTTGGCGGGACTACTTGCGCTAGTCTGAACTAAGGATCTTTTTGGGGCAGGCCGTGTAGGATGGAGGTAGCACGCTAGAAGAGAGAGTTTCTCTTAATATTATATTACGGGTGGGGATGTTTAATTAATTCTTTCAACTTCATTTACGTCTACGCTCCTTTTGGTGATGTGGTCAAATTTAACATCCCCTCTGCTCTCCAGGAGCATTACAAGTATCTTACTTTTAGCAAACGGCAGAGTTTTTGGTCCCCTGAGCATCTTCAGTAATGCTTTTTTTTTTAAATTTGATTTGCATTCACTGGTTTAAGGCGGTTGCTTTTAATTTCATCATTGTTCAAGGCGCGTAGACTGCAGGCAACTCCTAACCTATTCTGTGTACGCGTTCTGTACTTCGTTGTGTCCATATTTTCTCTGTGATATTGATTGTTAAACTGGCGTTCAGATAGATTCTTATTAAAGTTTTCTACTTCGGTGCTTTGTGATCGATGCTCTTGCCTGGATCACTCTCTTACTGTACTCATGATGTTTTAAAAAACAGTGTTTACAGAACCTTTAAAATCTTTTTTCCCATCATCAACTTGAATCATCCTGGATACTTTAATGGGCTCGCATGTATTATTTGTTGTAAAGCCAAGCCTCAGCTGCAGTGGCTTTTATCTGTTAAAGGTTCAGCGTTTTGTATCTTGGAGCCATGTCTACTACTGTTTGAGAATTATTATTCCTTTTTCTTCTAATTTTTTCATGCGAAGATTCAGCAAGTCCATTTGGTGGGTGTCATTTGGAACTGAGTTAACAAATCTTGGCCTTATTAGTCTTTTTGGGGGCAGGCTGATATATTTGCAAAATTGCCTGTTTTGAAAGCCCAGTCTTCCGCATCTGATTCAGCTCTTAGCGCTGTACTAAGTTTTTCAATTGCAGTCTTTCCTTTCAATACCCTTTAGGTGATTATATATTTGTTACTTAGTATTGTCCATAAGAAGGGACTTGTATTGTTATTGTGATTTTGAATTTGTTTTTTGATTGTTTGTGGCAAAGAATTATAGATTTGCCTCCCATAGCACCCTACAATTAACCAATTTCTGCTAGTTTCTGTTCTTCTGTCGGTTCATAAAAGTCCCAGACATTTCTGGAGGTGTGATGTAAGAAACTTCTTTCCTGTCATCTAAGTAATACTCCATTCATTGCTCATCAACGTCTGTAAATGTGTGCTCTGCATGGCCTGTTCCCTTAACTTTTTATTTATAAATCTAAGTGGCAATTCGTCTTTGCTCGTAAGCGTCTTCTTGCCCCTTAGCTAAATCTTCTATTGCCTGGTTATGACGTTTTCTCTCTTCATCGGAGCGCAATTTACTAAAACATTTAGTTGCTTCCAGAGAGCTAATAAGCATTATCAATAAATCCTCCTACATCTTTACTACTCCTGCCATCTTTTTATAAATCAATATTTTCTTGATTAATCCTTCTATGTACTTTTATTTTCTGGGATAATCCCTGTGTAACAAGAAAGTCTTTTGACGCTATCCCTGCTGTAATTACAATATACCTTAACCACACTCCTCAATGTCTAACACCTTCCTATGGATCCGCCGGCTTCTTTTTTTTAAAATGTTTTTGCCAACACGCTATAGCCTATACTATGACGCTAATTTCAAGCAGGTGGTCAATTCGATTGATATCTTTTTTTCACTCATGATTTTTATTAAACTAAAAAATAATTAAATTAATCATAATACGAAAGGCTGTCATGTGATTTTTTTTTTTTTTTTTTTGTGTTTTTTTTTTTTTTTTTTTTTTTTTTATAATTTTTTTTAATTCGTTATAATCTTTTCGTGTTAAAGCTAAAATAAAGTTGCAACTAGTTTAGGCGAATCTTCTTTCGTTCCCATGTTGGGCGGTTTTATCCTAACATACATTTTTTGCAAGGGTTGATATAATAAACTATAACGCAAACGATAGGCACTGGCATAATTTACCAATTTAAAAATCATGGTTTTAAAAGTTATTATATTATTTTTTATTGCTTTTTAAAAATGGATTGTGACGTTACTATTAAAAGTTGTGAGGCTCCCCCCCGCGACCTACTCCACAGGACCACTGCCTTAATAATGATTATACTCTCTGGCTGCGTGTGGAAAACTAACAGTATTTTAGGTGTTGAATCTTAAGTATTGGTAAGATCCAAAATTGTCCACATCATACATTGAAAAGTTCTACGCCAGGTACAAGCACAGCTAGGGTTTTCCATTTTCTCCCCGTTCACCTCTTCCAAAAATTTTCAAAGGGTTAGATCAGTGGGTAGACAATGATTAAGTTTATATTCTTAAGTTAGTAGGTAAGATGGCGCAGTGGATTCAGAAGACGATGTAATACGACTTATCACAAGATCCGGTTTTTATACAAGTCCCTAGAAAAACTCTTGTATGTGACATGTATTACAGAACAAATAAATTATTTGGGGGACTTTGTTATGCCATACAATTGGGATTAATTACTTTAATCATATTAATGTTGATCATATTAAATTATCGCAATAAAAAAAAATGAGCGATCAGGAGAAGACGCCGCAGGTCAGTCCGCAGGGCACCCTCCGAGAACCTCCGCAGACTCCGCAGGAGAGATGTACCGCAAGTGAGTTATTGTTTTAAGCCCTACAAATCTGGTCGTTGTTGAGGCTGGGCGTAAACTGGTGAATGGCCCCCCACTTGAGCAAATCAAACCATTCAGTAAAACAAAAATTGTTTGATAATATACAAATCGCACCGCCATCAACATAACACAATTAACACAAACACGTCACAAAAAATCGATATGATGTATTATTAGGTATTGCTGCTGTTGTTGTGGGGGTGGTTTTTTTAGCATACAAAAGAACTTACACCATTACCTCAGCAAACAATGCCGCAAGCCCCACAGTAGATGAAGAACCAGCTTCTCCAAAAAAAGCGCAACCTCTGCTGTAGACCATTTTCTATGGAAATAGTTTTTAAGAACTAGATAAAGTACAAGTAAGAACTAGATAAGTAAACAATTTTAGTTAGTTATTGAATAGTACTTTTAGTTAAGTGCAAGTAAATTACAAGTTAAGTGTAAGTATATTATATGTTCTTGTTAAGTAATAGTTTGGTGCTTAAGTTAAGTTTTGTTTTTTATATGTTTTTTCGTAAGTATAGTACTAGTTAGATTCTAAGTTGAGTACTAGCAAGTCTGTCAAAGTGAATTTCTGTTTAAAGTTATCCAATGCCCTACGGATATGAAAATCTCAGGGATTTGACGTAAGTTTCTTTGTTATTGTTGGAGGTAGTGATTTCTTGTTATACTGCAGTTGTGTTTACGTCTTGAAAGAGTAGAGCTACAGATTAACATTTGTTTGTGGATATACTTTGTTTTCAAAGTGAGCTTGCTTGTAGTTATCGTGAGTTATATTTTGTTTTGACAAACTTCTTGTCTTAGCCTTTAGCCTTCTTCATTACAGAAGTCTGGCTGGCTAAAACGCTTTACATCTTGTCCTCAAACCTACTTTTTCTTTGAGAGGTTACATAAGGGTCATCCTTCATCTTTCAATTACTTTTCTTGTTCACAGTTGATGTAAAAGACTGTCTTTTGGAGAGTCGCATGTGTCGATACCACCCTTCAGCTCTTTTGCCACTTCTGGTTTCTTAATCCTTATTAGATGTCTCAGTTTGGTACGTCTAGATTTAAAGAGTCAGTGTTGTGCTAAAGGGCGCTTGCTTCTGGGTACAGCGGTTTTTAAGTAGTAGTCAGAAATTTAACATTAACAATTTTGAAAACTCTAATACGGTAAAGCCAATGAAACACTGGCTTGTCCAACTTAAATCCATTTTCTTATCATTATTTCCGACCCAGGCGTGTCGTTAAATCTTCATTAAGTCTGATAGTTAGGTTTAGATGGCAAACTTAATTGCTTGAGTTTTCTTTTGTAAACTAATTTTAACATCTTTACGATTGTGAGACGTTCTCTGGTTTTGCCAAAACAGATGTTGTTCATTAATTTTAAAGATGTCTTTTTCTGATGCATCAGTGGCTTGGGAGTTCTAGATCAGTATTCTTCTTGTTGTATGGTCTCATATAAGGGCTTTGGTCACAGTAATTATTCTGGTAAATCAGCTGTCAGCTTTAATCGTGTCTTAAGTAACAACTGTAGGAGTCTGTAATGACATACTATTTCTAGTTTTGTGTCTAGATTGGAACAAGTTTAGGGGAGGTTCAATAGGGTCATCGTTAATCTTTCAGCGGCTAGGGGGGTAATCGTTGTGGAGATCGTGTAATTTTGAGGATATTCTTAAGTCTATTCCAAGATTAGTCCTGCTGGATTATCAGGCGTATGCTGTGAATACTACCTAACACTGTGTTTAACATCGTGAGGCTTTTATCATTTGTAAAGTTTCTCGTGGGAGCGTGTTGACTCATGGCCACCCATCATACAAATTGTTTGTGTCTAAGTACATTAAATAGTTAGATGGTTTCGTTGTGTCATAGTCGTTATTTTTGTTGTTGGCTTTGCAGTAGGATGTGGAGGGCCATGCTATTACCTCCCTAGCTGTCTCATTATCTGAAGGTGGGCTAGATCAGTTATAAAGTCAATATGGATGTTTGTTAGACTTTAAGAAAGCTTAAAAAGCCCATGAAAGGCCTGGGGCCAGTGATGTATGTGACGAGTCTAAGTTGTATTGTTTCATGCATGTAGATCTGTATTCTGAAAGACGTCTCTGCCAATAAAAACACGTCAGCCAATAATTATTGTATCGTGTAATTCCCCCATCGTTTTCACAGTAATAATTCTGTCCAGGAGTTTCTGAGCGATTCATTGTCAAGTAACTTATGTCTTTGCCTCTAAGACATAGAAAAGAAAGCGCCTTTAGGAGGGGGAACGGAGCTTCATCTAGCCTGTCCTCGAGTTCATGTATTCATATGGATAACGCTTTGCGCACTAAAGATGGATTAAAGTATTGTTTAGTGATTCGGAGTCTTTGTAGCGAGCCTGCTATCTTATCTAAATAGCATCATGATGTTGGGATGAGTCATAAATAGGATAATAGGAGTCAAGAGTAAAAGTCATGTACTTTTCTGAAGGTCTGTGCAATACAGGAACCTCTTATATCAGGAAGTCACTGCTTGCATGATTAAAATGAGATCGTAGCCTCGTAGGTTATGAATGAATAGAGGCAGTTTCCCATGTCTTAGGTGTCCAACCTTTAAGTTGAGTTTCATTTGTTGGGCGCTGCCCTCTGAACTTTCACAGTAATGTGATCGTGGTCTCTTACTGTTTACGTCTTTACTGTTAGGTGTTATGCTCCTAAGCCGCCAATCCAGACAGTGGGTATAGATTGAGTCATAACGTCTTGCGTCTTCAGGTGTCATAAACAATGCCTGATAGATTTATTTTGCTAGAGTAGTAATTGCGAAGTTGTTTTCATCTGCTCTAAAATCTACTAGCTGCGATTGGGGCTCTGTAAAATCTCGGGCGTTGTGTGTTGACTGTTGACCAAACAACAATATACGCATAAGACAGATTTGTGGTGGGTTATTTAAGGTTGTTTTTTGTTCTTGCTGTTGTGGGCCATTGTACTGCTGCAAGATTGATCAAAGTCAGCATTAAATCCACGTACGGGCTCATTTGCATTTTGTGTAAATCTTAAAACTAACTATAGAACTGGCTTAGTGTGAGGAGTTCGGTTTCACAGTCTACAACTTTTACAATGAGTTCTATGTTCGCAGTGCTTCTATAGTGGGGATTTGACCAAACACCCTTATACAAAAGCTCTTTTTTAGCATGATTCTTTGATGTAAAGCCATAAGTATGCTATGTTTTGATTAATACATAATGGATCTATGTTACTATCGCAAACAATATTCAAGTCTTCATGTTTGTTGGAGCGCGGTTTGCTAAGAGTGGGAGCGTTTGGGAGAAACCTTATAGGGCACTATATCAGCTTCTTACAGCTATGTGTATCGTTTTACTGGATTGTTTGTTTTGCCTCTTCAAACTGATATACTTTCTATACTTACTGGGGAAGGTTTTGTTATCATAAGTCAGCTCTTGCTTATATTGTTCGTAATTAGATACTATGTTTGCATGATTTTTACAGGATGTAGATGCGCTAAAAACATACCAAAATAAAGCAATTGTTGTCAGAATTATGTATGTTTATGACTGCTGTTTTAAACTAACTCTTTTGGAAGAGGAAGGTGAAGAATTGCCAACTATAGGATAGAAACTTTGTTGTCTTAATTTGATTTCAAAGGACCTGTTCCCTTCAGTCCAGCCTGAAACACCTTTTTAACTTTGCCTCCTCCACTTGCGCTATGGTTAAATGTGTAACCATGTAATCAGCCAGTTAGCGTTAAGTCGTGTTTAGGCTGTTTACTTCTTTTCTGTTTAGTTGAAACCAGACTTCCAGGTTACTATCATCAGGGTTATATAATCAATCAGAACGGGTACAGACTTTTACTGGCGGCTCCATCGAAGAGACTCTGGGATTTTAGTTGAGATTGCATGTGCCACGCCTTTAATGACACACTTGTAGGGTTAATGATGTTCATGTCTACTTCGCAAACGATTGCTTATTGTTTGGGGGTTCACGTTTTAAATATTTCTTCCATCGTATAGATTTGCCGTCCTCGAATTTAATTGTGGTCGTTTCATTTTTAAAGCAAACTATTACGTAGATTAAAAAAAATAATATGTTTTAAAGTAAGGTAAATACTCGCTTTTTATTTTCACCATGCACGCAACACTTCAAGACCGTTAAACTTACATAAAAACCCGCCAATATTTCTAGCTTTTCTGAATCATACAGTCAATGTTTTTCACTTTGTTGCTTCGTTAAATAGTTCACTATGATTCTTTTAATATATTGTCTATATCATTCCGCAAACCAAATTCACTATTATCAATGTTTAACAATTTCGTTTGTTTCGTCATATTGGGTCAGTACATTCTTTAAATCAGATTCACTAAATTCGACAGCATTTTTTAAATCTAAATAAATTAAATAATAATTGTAAATTCGGCTGTTATTCATGGTCTATTTTAATCGTTAAAATGATCAGGTTTAAAGGTAAAGTTACTCCTTCAAGGTCACAGAACATGCAGGTCAGAATCTTCGGGGGCAATATTATCAAGATAATAGCAAAAGCGTTTGTAGGGTTTAGGGCCTAGAATCGGGATTGTACTAACGGCTTTCAATACGCTTTCTCGCACAGTTAAGTCTTTCAAAATTTGTTCTGTTATAAATTCATCAAAACATGTCCTTTACCACTTCTTTATCAACTCCAGCATTAATCGCCCACCCAAAATCATCAAATATTTCTGTAAGTTTTATAACTACGTGGGGGTTCATTTTTAAAACCAGATTAAAAACAGCAATTAAAAAAATTAAGTAATCATGTTTCTCTCTCCCTCTCTCTCATTCACTCCCACATCTCTCTCCCTCCCTCATTCACTCCCACATCTCTGTCTGTCTGTCTGTCTGTCTGTTTCCGTCTTTGTCTGTCTGTCTGTCTCCACCTC
>CM031605.1:1693010-1710510 GCA_018398815.1 Conus ventricosus
TAAAGATTTTTTTTTCGGTCCATTCTCGCCGGATGCCACATATTGATGGAGGTAAAGATTTTCCTCTGATCCTATGCTGCCTACATAAAATTCAGGATTTTAGGCAAACAGTCTCTAAGAGAGACAAGAAAGCCGGGCAGACGTATGGTCAACTGCAGAATAATCAGAATAACTTGAAGTTCTCCTTTAATGTTATTAAGTTCAAAGTTCAGGCACATGTGGAGCCAAATGCCCAAATATTCATAGGCAATGACAACAAGTCCGGAAAAAGAAAAACCGTCACTCCTTTTTTTAAGCCAGAGGGAGACTGCTGCACGCTGTTTATGATTCAATGGCGTACGAAAACTAGCAATTGTCAGTGACATGAAAACCACATCATCGAATAGTAAAAGAACGAGTGATTCAGGAGTGAGTATTAAAGCAAGATAGATCTCCGTGCTGATTATATAAATGCCAACACATTCCTAAACAAAGAAATAAAACTGGACTGCATGCTTTTCCCTGTTTCACCCTAACAGTACAGCAGTCTCCTAACTTAGCATCCAAATCTCAGTTTTACGATATCATATTAGGCTTATCATGCTTAAGGGAAGTTTACATCTAATCCATTTAGCATTACTTATAAAAAAAAATTATGAATATGTCAAACGCTTCGCAAGAAGAAAAAGACACACCGAAAGGTGCATCTTTTATCTTCTTGTGTCAAACACAAAGCAAATATGCATGAAAGCAACATTTTTAAGGTGGAAAAAAAGTTTCTGAACAAGGCTTACAAACTGAACGTCTATTAGTTGAGCAAACTTTTTATGTCTGTATATATCCAGGTTGATTGTTATATTTTTGTACCCTGCCCGCTCTACCAAGCTCTCGTTTATTCTAAAACTAAACGATTAATGCTTACATTATCAACAAATAAAATTCCTGTATAATTTGCTGGGATTATTGGCATCACCTTTTTCTTTAGATAGAAAAAGACAAATAATGAATTTGATCCTATGATCTGGAAGCACAGTATCGCTACATATCTTTTCAAGTGCACTCTCTGTGTCAGATGATAAAAAAAGACAAATAATGAATTTGATCCTATGATCTGGAAGCACAGTTTCGCTACATATCTTTTCAAGTGCACTCTCTGTGTCAGATGATAAAAAAAGACAAATAATGAATTTGATGCTATGATCTGGAAGCACAGTATCGCTACATATCTTTTCAAGTGCACTCTCTGTGTCAGATGATAAAAAAAGACAAATAATGAATTTGATCCTATGATCTGGAAGCACAGTATCGCTACATATCTTTTCAAGTGCACTCTCTGTGTCAGATGATGTTTGAAGAGTTTGCTGGTCATGCTCTTTGTCCTATGATGGAATCTTTGGGCAGGACTCGGTTGTAAGAAATACAAGGAAAAATAGATAGATAGATAGATAGATAGATAGATAGATAGATAGATAGATAGATAGATAGATAGATAGATAGATAGATAGATAGATAGGTAAATAGATAGGTAAATAGATAAACAGTTAGATGGATGGATGGATGGATGGATGGATGGATGGATGGATGGATGGATGGATGAATGGATGGATGGATGGATCGATCGATAGATAGATAGACAGACAGACAGACAGATAGCTAGTTAGCTAGCTAGCTAGCTAGCTAGCTAGATAATAACATAAATAAAAGACAGAAAGAATAACATTTAAAAAAGAAAGAAAAGACTGACTCTTTCTTTCTGGTTGCAGGCTGCGCCGAGCATGACCTTGGCACACAGTTCACCGCCTATGTCGATGGCTACGTACCAACCAGCTTCATCTCCTCAGAACTGTTCCTTGGAGAGCAAGAGTGCTTCGATTTCTGTGTCTCCTTCGCTGACTGCCGTGCTATCGACTACCGACCTACCGGCGGGGCATGCTACCCTCTGGCCATCACGGCGGCTGAGAGGGGATGGAGACCTGGCAGCGATGGAGATAGGGTCCATTACCAGAGATTCTGTGCCTGACTCTGCAGCTTCCTCTATGTCGTTGCCACCTCTCTCTCTGTCTGTCTGTCTGTCTGTCTGTCTGTCTGTCTCTCTCTCTCTCTCTCTCTCTCTCTCTCTCTCTCTCTCTCTCTCTCTCTCTCTCTCTCTCTCTCTCTCTCTCTGTCTCTCTTTCTCTCTCTCCCTCTTTCACTTTCTCACTCTGTCTGTCTGGCTGTCTGTCTGGCTGTTTGTCTGTCTGTCTCTCTCTTTGAAAGAAAGATCAAACTATTTTTTGGAAGGACTGAAGGACACATCAAACAGAAGTTTGTTGAAAAGATTTCCACAAATCTTTTTCTTGACGATTGAATTTGTTGGGTCCAGTGACCTCAACACATTTCTGCCATTGTATTGACCGTGCCCACTGAAAAAAAGGGCTAAAGCCCCGAAACACGTGTATGGGCTACACCAAAACAATGGGTTTTCTCCCGGATGGGAGTTGTCATGTATCCTCGCAGTTGTTGACCTTTTAAGGGCATGGTCTGGTAAGCTACTGAAAGAGTCTTCAGGCTCCGACAGGTTCCCGTAAAATCACATGTGCTTCTACTCTTTTTCTCTTGTATTATAGGATCAGTTCAAAGTTTCAACCAAATTTCGTTTCATATTGTTCACTCTTTCAAAAGACTGAAGGACTGATAATTTAATTCACCTACACTCGTTTTTCTCAGCTATCAAATTGTGATTGTGAATAACGAGAACAAATGAACAATACTTGAAATCAAGTAATTTATGAATAATAACTTTCGTTTCTTGTTGCAAAGTGAGACGACTGCATCTAACAGCAATCAAAATGGGAAAAAATCTTTACATCTAATATTTCAAAGTCGCATGAAATTGTAAGCAGAAACTGTTTCGACGAGGTCGACATCTGTAGATTACGTAAGAAGAGTAAGGGAACAAAAACAACAAAACATTGTTGGTATCACATGTAAACAAAGTATTCGTAGAGTTTGGAACAGATCCAAGCTTCTTTTGACTGTACAACATCTTTTGAAATGTGTCGTTTTCAGCGAGGAAAACCCATATAAGGACTGTGTGTGTGTGTGTGTGTGTGTGGTGTGTGTGTGTGTGTGTGTGTGTGTGTGTGTGTGTGTGTGTGTGTGTGTGCGCGCGCGCGCGCGGAGAATAAGACGAAGAAAGCTACGAACGTGTAGATGAGGCTTAAAAACGAACTGTAAAGGCGAATGCATGATGTTGAAAACAATAACTCCTTCATCAGTACAGTTCGAGTCAGTTCACGCCGGACGACACTCAGTCGCTCTGCCACACACACTCTGTCAGCTAGAACTGGACAAGGTTTCACAAAGACTGGATCCGTTACGATGTATTGAAACCAAGGTCAGTCATTTGTTGTTTGTCATTAAACTAAAACCACACATGACTTCATGCAAACGCATTCACATTCACAGTATTCACATCTGAACCCCTTTTCTGTGTACCTCTTCTGTCAGCTCACTGTGTTTCTTTTTTTATGTAGCTCTGCTCGTAACCCCTTCTGACACAAGGTTCAGACACGTGTCCTTACAAACAGTCACTTTGTGATTCAGTTGTTTTTGGTCACGTTGTCTAACCTATGGTTTGGGCACAGTTGTTTTGGTCACATTTTCTAACACATGGTACGGGCACAGTATGTCACGTTTTCTAACACATGGTCCGGGCACAGTACGTCATGTTTTTTAACACATGGTCCGGGCACAGTATGTCACGTTTTCTGACACATGCTCCGGGCACAGTACGTCATGTTTTTTAACACATGGTCCGGGCACAGTATGTCACGTTTTCTGACACATGCTCCGGGCACAGTATGTCACGTTTTCTAACACATGATCCGGGCACAGTATGTCACGTTTTCTAACATATGGTCCGCGCACAGTATGTCACGTTTTCTAACACATGGTCCGGGCACAGTATGTCATGTTTTCTAACACATGGTCCGGGCACGGTATGTCACCTTTTCTAACCTATGGTTTGGGCACAGTTGGTTTTGTCACGTTTTCTAACCTATGGTTTGGGCACAGTATGTCATGTCTTCTAACACATGGTCCGGGCACAGTATGTCACGTCTTCTAACACATGGTCCGGGCACACTATGTCACATCTTTTAACACATGGTGCGGGCACACTATGTTACGTTTTCTAACACATGGTCCGGGCACAGTATGTCACGTTTTCTAGCGCATGGTCTGGGCACAGTTTGTCACGTTTTCTAACACATGATCCGGGCACAGTATGTAACGTTTTCTAACACATGGTCCGGGCACAGTATGTCACGTTTTCTAACACATGGTCCGGGCACAGTATGTCACGTTTTCTAACACATGGTTCGAGCACAGTATGTCACGTTTTCTGACATGTGTTCCGGGCACACTAGGTCACGTCTCCTAACACATGGTTCGGGCACACTAGGTCACGTCTCCTAACACATGGTTCGGGCACAATATGTCACGTTTTCTCACACATGTTCCGGGCACAGTATGTCACGTTTTCTAACACATGTTCCGGGCACAGTATTCACGTTTTCTAACACATGGTTCGAGCACAGTATGTCACGTTTTCTAACACATGGTTCGAGCACAGTATGTCACGTTTTCTGACACATGGTTCGAGCACAGTATGTCATGTTTTCTGACACATGGTTTGAGAACAGTTGTTTTGGTCACCTTTTCGAACACATGGTTTGGGCATAACTGTTTTGGTCACGTTTTCTAACACATGATCGGGCACACTATGGCACGTTTTATAACACGTGGTCTGGGCACATCTGTTTTGGTCATGTTTTGTAACACACGGTTTCGACACAGCTGTTTTGGTCACGTTTTTTAAAACATGGCTTTGGCACAGTTTTGGTCACATTTTCTAACACGTGGTCTGGGCACATCTGTTTTGGTCACGTTTTGTAACATATTGTTTTGGCACAATTGTTTTGGTCACGTTTTCTTACCCATGGTCTGGACAGTTTTTTTGGTCACGTTTTCTAACGCATGGTTTGGACACATTTACTTGCTGACTGATACTTTTTTTAAAAAATAATTATGGTTGTCTGATGCACGACTTATTCACATTAAGTTGTAATGAGATTTTTTGTGTGTGCTTACCAATAAATACAGATTACGATAAGAGGTTTTGTCATTCATCTCTGCGCATCTCTCTGTGTGTCTGTGTATCTGTACGCACACATGCGCGCATGTGTGTGTGTGTGTGTGTGTGTGTGTGTGTGTGTGTGTGTGTGTGTGTGTGTGTGTGTGTGTGTGTGTGTGTGTGTGTGTGTAACAACAGACCTGCAACAGAAAACGCAGTTTAGGTCTTGTGGAGAAGCAAGGAAGGGGTGGTGATTAGAAAACGTTGCTCTCTATTCACGTACACTTAGGCCTGCATTATGCACGATTGTGCTTTTGCTATGTCCGTCCTGCTCCGGTGTCAAATCAATAAGTATCGCACCGCTTTTATTTCCATGCTGACAAGACAACAATTTGTCTGTCTCCACACCCTCGGGGCTTCACAAGGGCATTACTTCCACTCTGCTCGCTCCGGCCAAGCCGCAGGCAGCCACACTCACAGAAATAAAAGGCGCTGTCTTGTAAAGATACAAGACACCTTTTTTAACCCGCTGTCCATATTTTGGTGTGAATTTTATTTCTGGCATTAAAACAGATCTGTTAACGTTCATAGCTTTTGGTTTGTTGAATTTCATCCATACACGGAGTGAAAATTGTGCTTGGCACTGCCTATCTGTGAACACTGCACACACACACACACACACACACACACACACACACACACACACACACACACACACACACACACACACACACACACACACACACACACGCACGCACGCACGCACACACAAGCGCGCGCATACTATGGACTTAGATATATACACAGACTGGTGTGCGTGCATGATGGGAAATCAACGAATAGAGAGAGGAGAGGGGAGGGGCAAGGGAGGCCGAGGATGACGGACGAGGTGGAGAAATGCTATGAGGACCGTTACTAGAATGCGGAGGAGAGTACGAGAAGATGGAGACTAGTTAGGGGCCAAAAACTAGACGAGCAATTTAAAGTACTGCATGTACGTGTGTGTGCTTGTGTGTGTATGGGAGGGGAGGGAAAGGGGGAGGAGATGATGAGGGAAGGGGGCTTCTGCCACTCTCTGAAGTGGTGCTGCCTGTTCACTGCCTGTGTGGATGTAGAACAATGCCAGTCACACGGCACGGTGAGCTCTGAGAGACAGCCTGACAAACTGACTGACAGACGCTGCCTTGGTTCCAGCCCGCACGCACTCCTCATACACGAGTCTGCTCCAGAATGCAACTTTGTTCCATCTGACAGTATGTAGAAATCGTTTTTCGCAGAAGCCTCGTTCTTGTGTCCACTCTGACATCTGGACGCCAATGTTAGCACTTTGTGCCTAGACATAAAACATTCTTCTGATGCTTGATAGGCTATGATAGTTCCTGAAGAAAGTACTCCGACATTCTAAAATAGAAAAAGAGAACTGAATGTTTTTTTACGACGAAAAATCAAAGACATTCTATCACAGAATATAAAGACCTCAACTTTCTCCCAGAGAACATGCTGCAGATGCCAATGCAGAGCTATTATTTTAGAACTCAGACCAGTACTATCTTCAATTGAAACGCGAGGGAACTCATTCCGCCGTGGACGTTTCAACCATAAAACACTGCGTATTCTTCACATGGAAAACACAATGTCAGAATTCTTTTTTTTTCTGAAATAAATCCACAACTTAGCTAATCTGAGCAGATGTGACATCTGAAATAAATCCTTGATTTAACTGATCTAAGATCCACAAAATATCTTTGCCATTTTATCAAAGCGACGTCTTAGTGGGGGAACTCTGCTAATTCGTTCTAGCAGTTGAAAGTTGTTAGATCACAGGGAAAAACCTTTATATAACACTTTCTTCATCTGCGTTTTATTTTCAACGAAGAGCAATGAAAACCGTGCTTGGCCTTCTGATTCTGTCCTCCCTGGGCAGAGCTGATGTGTTACGGGAGAGACTATTCACGCTGCAGACAGACTGTTCCCATTTCCTGTTTACAGACGACGTCATCTTTGAAAGTAACGTCTTTTCTGAGCTGTCCTGTGCCAGACTGTGTGTCAGTCACCCCAACTGTGTCAGTTTCACCACAACACCGGGCCCATTCCGCACGTGCCGGGGACATGCAGTTGCTGTGACGTCAGTGAGCGCTAAACAGGCGAGTCATGGCGCAGTGACGTACATGCTTCGTGATGATGAAAGCACTGCGCAGGCACCGGAAGACACGACAGTACCGGCTGTAACATCTGCCTACAGTGATGTCAGCGGTTAGTGGTCGTGCGGCAAAAGAGAGAGAGAGAGAGAGAGAGAGAGAGAGAGAGAGAGAGGAGAGAGAGAGAGAGAGAGAGAGAGAGAGAGAGAGAGAGAGACTGATAGACAGACAGACAGAGAATTAATGTGTATGGATCTCTCTCTCTCTCTCTCTCTCTCTCTCTCTCTCTCTCTCTCTCTCTCTCTCTCTCTCTCTCTCTTGTGTGTTTGTGTGTGTGTGTGTGTGTGTGTGTGTGTGTGTGTGTGTGTGTGTGTGTGTGTGTGTGTGTGTGTGCGTGCGTGCGTGCGTGTGTTGTGTGTGTGTGTGTGTGTGTGTGTGTGTGTGTGTGTGTGTGTGTGTGTGTCTGTGTGTGTCTGTGTGTGTGTCTGTGTGTATACATGGACATGTACTTGTCTAGATTTTTTCACGTGTCTGTTTCCGTAGATTTGATTGTCTAAACATCTTTCTTCTTTCAATCACTCACTGTTGCCTGTCATGTTTGCATTTACGCCCATCACAGTTTTCATGCCACCTAATCTTATACACAAGAGATAAATTGCAATCGTCATATATCCAAATGCAGGTAATCTTGGTTTGATTTGTATGGAAGGAAACGTTAGATTAGGCAGGGAATAGTAGTAAACAGAAATAAAACGAACAAGTATTATAATTGTTGCTTTCGTGATGAGATAATCAGACAGCCATAACTCCAAACGAACGCTGCTTGCTTCCAACACCAAGTCACCTGGCTGAAGTGCTAACACAGACCAACCAGAACAAATGTGGAAACACCTAAACAGGATAGTAAATAACGAACAAGTAGGCTAGCTCGTGCTCCAACGATGACATTATTGCAAGCCCATAACTCCAAATGAATGCTGCTTACGACTCAAAATGGCCTCACCGAATTGCCAACACAGAGCGCACATAACAAACAAGGAGACATAAAACCCCCCACAGAAATTGGAAAAAAAGAAAAGAAAAAAAAACGTTCTAATCATACCCATGTACTTTACACATGTACAGAACAACAATTTAAGAAATAAGCAAAGACAAGTCAGGATTTATTAATAACTGGCGGACCTTTTTCTATCTTGAACATAGTCAAACACAGGTATGGACAGAAATGAATTCCGGTTTAATTGGTATGAAAGGAAGTCTTAAACGAAGTAAGGAATAGTAAACAGCAAACAAAGAACAAGTAGGAGGACGCCTTGCTACCATGATGAGATAACTACATGCCCATAACTCTAAACGAATGCTGCTTTTGACACCAAAGAGCCCAGCAGAAAAGCCAACACAATGCACACAGAACAAACAAGGAGACATCTCCCCAAATGGATGTTCCAAACTTGCCCATATATACCCTCTGCCTGACATATACACAGCAACAACAAACGGAGAAATGAACAAACACAGATTAACCTTTATTCAAGACCGTGCAGCCTGTTTTCATTTTAAATGCGACCAAACAAACAAACAGAAACCAATACAGGTAACCTCAACTTGATTGACATGAAAAGAAATTTTAAGTGAGGCATGGAATAAACAGTAAACAAATAACAGGTAGGGTATCTCTTGCACCCATGATGAAATAATGACACACGCATAACTCCAAAGGAATGCTCTTTACGACACCTGATCGCCTAGCACGAATGTCATCACGGAGCACAGAGAACAAACCAGGAGATACCCAGTAAAAAGGATGTTGAAAGATGTCATCACGGAGCACAGAGAACAAACCAGGAGATACCCAGTAAAAAGGATGTTGAAAGATGTCATCACGGAGCACAGAGAACAAACCAGGAGATACCCAGTAAAAAGGATGTTGAAAGATGTCATCACGGAGCACAGAGAACAAACCAGGAGATACCCAGTAAAAAGGATGTTGAAAGATGTCATCACGGAGCACAGAGAACAAACCAGGAGATACCCACACGGAGCACAGAGAACAAACCAGGAGATACCAACACAGAGCACAGAGAACAAACCAGGAGATACCCACACGGAGCACAGAGAACAAACCAGGAGATACCAACACAGAGCACAGAGAACAAACCAGGAGATACCAACACGGAGCACAGAGAACAAACCAGGAGATACCCAGTAAAAGGGATGTTGAAAGGTTGCTGATAGACCCTGTACTTGACACGTACACGGCAGAACGAGCTGAGGCGAGGAACCAGCACAACGTACACGGCAGAACGAGCTGAGGCGAGGAACCAGCACAACGTACACGGCAGAACGAGCTGAGGTGAGGAACCAGCACAAATCAAGCCATAATTCAAGACTAATTCAAAAGCTTCTTTGGTCTCGAACCTAGCCAAACACATGCATGGACAAACACAAACAAATGCAGGTAGTCTCAGTTTCTTTGGTATGAAAGGAAATTTCAAATGAGGCAGGGAATGGTTAACAGTGAAAATAACAAACAAGTAGAGTAGCTCTTAATTCCATCGTGAGATAAATTACAAGCTTTGAACTCTAAACGAATGGTGTTACTGACATCAAATCATCCAGCAGAAATGCCAACACAGAGAACACAGAACAAACAAGGAGACATCTACGAAATAGGAATAGCTCAGTTAGTAGAGCGCGGGACTCGTGATCCTGGGGTTGCGGGTTCGAATCTCCGCCGGGCTGTTTCGGTACAGGGTGATTTTTCCCTCGGAGTTAACATCGGTTCTGACTCCATTTTCCATACAGTCCTTCGAATGAGACTATAAACCGAGGTTCCGCGTATGAACGCACGCATAACATCTTGCACACACGTAAAATCCCATCACCAGCTTTCGAAAGAGTAGGCCAGTTTGGCCGTTGGTATGGATGACACGTTACACATAGCATGCACCCTGCCTGAGAAATGGAAAGAATGAAGGAAATAAGGAAATTGAGGGAACGATATTGAACGATATTGACTGGATTACACGGGAAACGACTGAATGAAGCGCCAGCAGGCAGCTCTTCAGTCGGCACTGCCCAGGTAGGCAGCCCGTTGTGTAAACGAGTGTGGATTGTAAAGCGCTCAGAGCTTGGTCTCTAGCTGAGAATAGGCGCTGTATAAGTATTCATTTCATTTATTCATTTCATATTCTAAGCTTGCCCATCTGCTTGTACCTCACACAACAACATGATATCTGCCAGGCGATTCGGTGTCGTAAGCAGCGTTCCTTTGGAGTCATGGGCGTGTGTTCGTTTCCTCGTGGGAGCAAGAGTTGCCCTATGAATATCATTTTGTTTACTGTTTACTGTTTATTGTTTACTGTTTACTGTTTACTGTTTACAGTTCCCTGCCTCATTTCATATTTATTCTCAAACAACATGAGAATTCAATGAACAGAAAATTATAATTTATTCAAGACTGGCACAGCCGTTTCTTTCTTCAGTAAAGACAAACATACAGACGAACAAACAAACACAGGTAACTTCTGTTTGATTGGTATATAGGAACATCTTAAATGAGGCTGGGAACAGCAGACAGCAAATAAGGAACAAAAAGGGTAACTCTTGTTCCTATGAAGAGACCATAGGAACATCTTACATGAGGCTGGGAACAGCAGACAGCAAATAACGAACGAAAATGATAACTTGTTCTTATGAAGAGACCATGACAACCTCATAACTCCAAACGAATTGCCGACAGAATGCCAACACAGGGCACACACAACAAACAATGAGACCTCACCCAAAACAGCTGTAGACTGCCAACAAACAATGAGACCTCACCCAAAACAGCTGTAGACTGCCAACAAACAAGGAGACCTCACCCAAAACAGCTGTAGACTGCCAACAAACAAGGAGACCTCACCCAAAACAGCTGTAGACTGCCAACAAACAATGAGACCTCACCCAAAACAGCTGTAGACTGCCAACAAACAAGGAGACCTCACCCAAAACAGCTGTAGACTGCCAACAAACAATGAGACCTCACCCAAAACAGCTGTAGACTGCCAACAAACAAGGAGACCTCACCCAAAACAGCTGTAGACTGCCAACAAACAAGGAGACCTCACCCAAAACAGCTGTAGACTGCCAACAAACAATGAGACCTCACCCAAAACAGCTGTAGACTGCCAACAAACAAGGAGACCTCACCCAAAACAGCTGTAGACTGCCAACAAACAAGGAGACCTCACCCAAAACAGCTGTAGACTGCCAACAAACAATGAGACCTCACCCAAAACAGCTGTAGACTGCCAACACAGGGCACACACAACAAACAATGAGACCTCACCCAAAACAGCTGTAGAATGCCAACACAGGGCACACACAACAAACAAGGAGACCTCACCCAAAACAGCTGTAGACTGCCAACACAGGGCACACACAACAAACAAGGAGACCTCACCCAAAACAGCTGTAGACTGCCAACACAGGGCACACACAACAAACAATGAGACCTCACCCAAAACAGCTGTAGAATGCCAACACAGGGCACACACAACAAACAATGAGACCTCACCCAAAACAGCTGTAGACTGCCAACACAGGGCACACACAACAAACAAGGAGACCTCACCCAAAACAGCTGTAGACTGCCAACAAACAATGAGACCTCACCCAAAACAGCTGTAGACTGCCAACACAGGGCACACACAACAAACAATGAGACCTCACCCAAAACAGCTGTAGAATGCCAACACAGGGCACACACAACAAACAAGGAGACCTCACCCAAAACAGCTGTAGACTGCCAACACAGGGCACACACAACAAACAAGGAGACCTCACCCAAAACAGCTGTAGAATGCCAACAAACAAGGTGACCTCACCCATAACAGCTGTAGACTGCCAACAAACAAGGAGACCTCACCCAAAACAGCTGTAGACTGCCAACAAACAAGGAGACCTCACCCAAAACAGCTGTAGACTGCCAACAAACAATGAGACCTCACCCAAAACAGCTGTAGACTGCCAACACAGGGCACACACAACAAACAAGGAGACCTCACCCAAAACAGCTGTAGACTGCCAACACAGGGCACACACAACAAACAAGGAGACCTCACCCAAAACAGCTGTAGAATGCCAACACAGGGCACACACAACAAACAAGGAGACCTCACCCAAAACAGCTGTAGACTGCCAACACAGGGCACACACAACAAACAAGGAGACCTCACCCAAAACAGCTGTAGAATGCCAACAAACAAGGTGACCTCACCCATAACAGCTGTAGACTGCCAACACAGGGCACACACAACAAACAAGGAGACCTCACCCAAAACAGCTGTAGACTGCCAACACAGGGCACACACAACAAACAAGGAGACCTCACCCAAAACAGCTGTAGAATGCCAACACAGGGCACACACAACAAACAAGGAGACCTCACCCAAAACAGCTGTAGACTGCCAACACATGGCACACACAACAAACAAGGAGACCTCACCCAAAACAGCTGTAGACTGCCAACAAACAAGGAGACCTCACCCAAAACAGCTGTAGACTGCCAACAAACAATGAGACCTCACCCAAAACAGCTGTACGAAGCTTGCCCATTTGCCCTGCACCTGACAGACAAGAACTAATGGAGACATGAACAAACAGATAACATCTAGTCAAGACTTTATTTTGAACATAGTCAAACAAACTCATGGACAAATAGAAGCAAATACAGGAAACCACGGTTTGATTCGTATGAAAGGAAGTCTTAAATAAGACAAGGAAGAGGTAACAGTAAATAGTGGAAAAGTATGTTAACTCCTGATGCATACACAACAACTGGAGAGAAGAACAAATACAAATTTATCTTTTGATCTAGATTGAAGTTAAACACATAGAGGAACAGAGCCAAAGACAGACAACCTTGGTTTGATTGGTATGAATGGAAATCTGAAATGAAGCATGGATTCGTAAACGGTGAGGAACGAACAAGTAAGGTGGGTCCTGCCCCCGTGAGGAGATAATTATATGCCACTAACTCCAAAAGAATGATGCTTATGACAGCAAATCGCCTGGCAGAAATGTCAACACAGTGCACGTAGAACAAACAACGAGACATCCCGAAAAAAAGATATTCCAAGTTTTTCCACACACCCTTGTACCTGACACATATACACAGCAACAACAACCGCGAAAACAATACAAATTTAACATTTATTCGAGATTTGCAAAGCCTTTTTGATCTTGAATATAGTCGAAGAAACACACAGACAAGAACAAGTACAGATAACATTGCTTTTGTTCTTTCATTTATTGAATATAGTCAAACACAGGTCCACTGGTATCAAAGGAAATCTATGAAAGGAAAGCGTGATAGAGACAGGGAATAGTAAACAGAAAATACCGAATGAGAAGTGTAACTCTCGCAAACATGAAGAGACACTTACCCCGCCCCATACTCCAAACAAAATGCTATTTCTAACACTAAACCGCCTAGCAGAATCCGCAACACAGAGCGCATAGAACAAAGAAGAGATATCCCTTAAAGACATGTTCCAGTCTTCCCGTGTAACCTGATACACGGACACCGCAACAACACATGGAGAAATGAACCGACTCAAATTGATAGTTCTTAAAGACAGGAACAGCCTTTTATCGATAATAAATAATAATTGATATTTCTTAAGGACAGGAACAGCCATTTTTTCGAAAATGAATAATAAGTGATATGTGTTAAAGACAGGATCAACCTTTTTTCGATAATAAATAATAATTGATAGTTCTTAAAGACAGGAACAGCCTTTTTTCGATAATAAATAATAATTGATATTTCTTAAGGACAGGAACAGCCATTTTTCGAAAATGACTAATAAGTGATATGTGTTTAAAGACAGGATCAAACTTTTTTCGATAATAAATAATAATTGATAGTTCTTAAAGACAGGAACAGCCTTTTTTCGATAATAAATAATAATTGATATTATTTGAAGACGGGAACAGCCTTTTTCGATAATTAATAATAATTGATATGTCTTAAAGACAGGAGCAGACTTTTTCGATAATAAATAATAATTGATGTTTCTTAAAGGGACAGGAACAGCCTTTTTTTCAAAAAATAAATAATAATTGATAGTTCTTAAAGACAGGAACAGCCTTTTTTCGATAATAAATAATAATTGATGTTTCTTAAAGGGGACAGGAACAGCCTTTTTTTTTAAAATAAATAATAATTGATAGTTCTTAAAGACAGGAACAGCCTTTTATCGATAATAAATAATAATTGATATTTCTTAAGGACAGGAACAGCCATTTTTTCGAAAATGAATAATAAGTGATATGTGTTAAAGACAGGATCAAACTTTTTTCGATAATAAATATTAATTGATAGTTCTTAAAGACAGGAACAGCCTTTTGTCGATAATAAATAATAATTGATATTATTTGAAGACGGGAACAGCCTTTTTCGATAATTAATAATAATTGATATGTCTTAAAGACAGGAGCAGACTTTTTCGATAATAAATAATAATTGATGTTTCTTAAGGACAGGAACAGCCTTTTTTTCAAAAATAAATAATAATTGATAGTTCTTAAAGACAGGAACAGCCTTTTTCGATAATAAATAATAATTGATGTTTCTTAAGGACAGGAACAGCCTTTTTTTCAAAAAATAAATAATAATTGATAGTTCTTAAAGACAGGAACAGCCTTTTATCGATAATAAATAATAATTGATATTTCTTAAGGACAGGAACAGCATTTTTTCGAAAATGAATAATAAGTGATATGTGTTAAAGACAGGACCCAGCCTTTTTTCGATAATAAATAATAATTGATAGTTCTTAAAGACAGGAACAGCCTTTTTCGATAATAAATAATATTGATATTATTTAAAGACGGGAACAGCCTTTTTCGATAATTAATAATAATTGATATGTCTTAAAGACAGGAGCAGACTTTTTCGATAATAAATAATAATTGATATTTCTTAAAGACAGGAACAGCCTTTGATCGACAATAAATAATCCTAGTAAAGAAAGAAACAGACGAAGGTAACAAATGCAAGTAACATCAGTTGGAAAGGAAATCTTCGATGAGGCAAGAAATGGTGAACCAGGGAATCCCAAACAAGTAGGCTAACTCTTGCTCCTGCCATGATGAGAGATAGATTCATGCCCCTACCTCCAAACGAATGCCGCTTACGACACCAAATAATCTGGCAAAAAGGTCAACACAGACAGCAAAAAAGACACGCCATAAAAAAGGAGAATTTTCCAAACTTGACCATATGCCTATAGATTGTCTGCTTCACAGTTTACATCAGTGGGGTCTGTTTCACACCCCACAGCAGTGAGTCTGTCTGCTTCACACTTTAGCGCTGCGGGTCTGTCAGTTTCACACTTTAGAGCAGTGAGTCTGTCTGTTTCCACACTTTAGCGCTGTGGGTCTGTCTGTTTCACACTTTAGAGCAGTGAGTCTGTCTGCTTCACGCTTTAGAGCAGTGAGTCTGTCTGTTTCACACTTTAGAGCAGTGAGTCTGTCTGTTTCACGCTTTAGCGCTGTGGGTCTGTCTGTTTCACACTTTAGACCAGTGAGTCTGTCTGTTTCACACTTTAGCGCTGTGGGTCTCTCTGTTTCACACTTAGAGCAGTGAGTCTGTCTGCTTCACGCTTTAGAGCAGTGAGTCTGTCTGTTTCACACTTTAGAGCAGTGGGTCTGTCTGCTTCACGCTTTAGCGCTGTGGGTCTGTCTGTTTCACCTTTAGAGCAGTGAGTCTGTCTGTTTCACCTTTAGAGCAGTGAGTCTGTCTGTTTCACCCTTAGAGCAGTGAGTCTGTCTGTTTCACACTTTAGAGCAGTGAGTCTGTCTGTTTCACACTTTACAGCAGTGAGTCTGTCTGTTTCACCTTTAGAGCAGTGAGTCTGTCTGTTTCACCTTTAGAGCAGTGAGTCTGTCTGTTTCACACTTTAGAGCAGTGAGTCTGTCTGTTTCACACTTTACAGCAGTGAGTCTGTCTGTTTCACCTTTAGAGCAGTGAGTCTGTCTGTTTCACACTTTAGAGCAGTGGGTCTGTCTGTTTCACACTTTAGAGCAGTGAGTCTGTGTGTTTCACCTTTAGAGCATGAGTCTGTCTGTTTCACCTTTAGAGCAGTGAGTCTGTCTGTTTCACCCTTAGAGCAGTGAGTCTGTCTGTTTCACACTTTAGAGCAGTGAGTCTGTCTGTTTCACACTTTACAGCAGTTTAGTCTGTCTGTTACACCTTTAGAGCAGTGAGTCTGTCTGTTTCACCTTTAGAGCAGTGAGTCTGTCTGTTTCACACTTTAGAGCAGTGAGTCTGTCTGTTTCACACTTTACAGCAGTGAGTCTGTCTGTTTCACCCTTTAGAGCAGTGAGTCTGTCTGTTTCACACTTTAGAGCAGTGAGTCTGTCTATTTCACACTTTAGAGCAGTGAGTCTGTCTGTTTCACCTTTAGAGCAGTGAGTCTGTTTCACCTTTAGAGCAGTGAGTCTGTCTGTTTCACACTTTAGCGCTGTGGTTTGTCTGTTCACACTTTACAGCAGTGAGTCTGTCTGCTTCACCTTTAGAGCAGTGGGTCTGTCTGTTTCACCTTTAGAGCAGTGAGTCTGTCTGTTTCACACTTTAGAGCAGTGAGTCTGTCTGCTTCACCTTTAGAACAGTGGGTCTGTCTGTTTCACACTTTAGCGCTGTGGGTCTGTCTGTGTCACACTTTAGCGCTGTGGGTCTGTCTGTTTCACCTTTAGAACAGTGGGTCTGTCTGTTTCACACTTTAGCGCTGTGGGTTTGTCTGTTTCACACTTTAGAGCAGTGAGTCTGTCTGTTTCACACTTTAGCGCTGTGGGTCTGTCTGTTTCACACTTTGAGCAGTGAGTCTGTCTGTTTCACCTTTAGATCAGTGAGTCTGTCTGTTTCACACTTTAGAGCAGTGAGTCTGTCTGTTTCACACTTTAGAGCAGTGAGTCTGTCTGCTTCACGCTTTAGCGCTGTGGGTCTGTCTGTTTCACACTTAGCACTGTGGATCTGTCTGTTTCACCTTTAGAGCAGTGAGTCTGTCTGTTTCACACTTTAGAGCAGTGAGTCTGTCTGCTTCACGCTTTAGCGCTGTGGGTCTGTCTGTTTCACGCTTTAGCACTGTGGATCTGTCTGTTTCACCTTTAGAGCAGTGAGTCTGTCTGTTTCACACTTTAGAGCAGTGAGTCTGTCTATTTCACACTTTACAGCAGTGAGTCTCTCTGTTTCACCTTTAGAGCAGTGAGTCTGTCT
>CM031605.1:1715510-1742801 GCA_018398815.1 Conus ventricosus
TTGTTACAAGTGCTAGAGAAAAGGAACACCATTATAATTGTGCAAATGTAATTTTGTAAATGAGGGACAAAAAAGGAACATCTAGAACATTTGCCGTACTCATACCTATTGAATGTATGGTTGTTCTATTAAATCAAATGCAAAAAACAATTCTCACTTGGAATTGGAATGGTTATTACCTCACAATCCTAAGCGGACATAATACAAAATGAAGTTAACTTTTTTTTTCACTTTCTGGTAGTAAAGCGAGCATAAGGCATGCAAATCATTATAAATTTGATAACGCTAGAACTGTTATGTTTGTATTAGCCATATAAACCATGTGGAGTCTCCCTTCCCTCCAGAAAAATCACCAGGAGAAAAAAAACTGTGATTAAAAATTTTTTAAATGGGTATCCAGTCAGTTTAGCAGTCAAAGACTGCCAGTCACTTCCACACAAACCCAAATTAGCGACATTCCTACTTTATGTGTCTACTTCTGAACATTGTCAGAGACGTTGTGGATCATTATATGACTGAAAACAGTTGGAAAACTTTTTTTCTCAGACGAGGCACCTTAAGTTTAGTTTATAAACAGTTCTTATGTAAAACTCTTGCTAGAAACCGAAAGGCTGCTTTCAAGTGATGAGTGTTCATGTTTTGATTCACTCTTTATAACTGATCTCACACCTAGCTATAGTGGGAAAACTGCAAGAGTTTGTTGCTGTTGTTGTTGTTTTCGTTTCCTTGTTACGTTTGTTTCATTACAAAAATTATCTTGATTAACATCATTGGGATGATGCTAGAACTGCTTAATGGGACTAAAATGTTGCTTTGAACACAGAGATTACTGCACGAAATAATAGCAGTGCAGAGACTCTAACAAAAACGCAACACAATTTTTCTAAATGATTAGAACTTTGATTGATTGACTATATGAGTGTACTCTGCCAAGAAGGAAAAAACCTACAGTTGGAAAAAGTTTGATACAAAAAATGTAGTGGCTGTTTGGGTTCTTTGTTTTACTTGAAAAGAACTTGTACCTGAATTTGTGAAATTTCTATTGACGTAAGCTACCTTTCAAATCATTCAATTGCAGAATGTTTTAGAATAAATCAATTTGGGATATTTTTAACGACTTCCACCTTACGGATAATAACTATGTGGGAGAAATGTTTAAAGGTTATTGCTGGTCTGAAGAAAATACGTCTGGCCTGTTTACAATTTTGAAAATATTGATACTGTTCAAACTGACTTTCATTCCCAGATCTGCTACAGATTTTTCTCAAGATATTGAATAACTCAGGTACATATATGTTTTATGGTTCTTATAAAGAAAAGGCGGCATCAGGGAAGGGTCGTGATTCATGAGGAACTGTATAGTTTTTACACACACACACACGCACACACACACACACACACACACACACACACACACACACACACACACACACACACACACACACACACACACACACACACACACACACACACACACACACACACACACACACACAAGAGCACGATGCACGCACGCACGCACGGACAGACGAGTCTGTATGATTACATAGATTCAGTGTTTGTTTGCACACGTGAGTAAAATTACTGGGCAATTTATATAGCAATCTAGAATATCATTCGACCTGTGAAGAGCATTTTAAACATTCCAGACTGTGACTAGAGCATTCTGTCAGATAACAAATTGATTATTACTGTGGGCTGCTAATTCTTCTGAATGATTTGTAATTTATTTTCGTTTTCTTAGTCTGCTTGATCATTTAATAGTCTGTAATTTTTTTCATCGCAGAAATGTATGTCTTTTTAGGAAATTTTTCTCAAAAGTTTTGCAGCATGGGAAGTCAGGGCAATGGTCAGTTGCTGGTTTGTGAGAATTTCCATGTTTTACAGCTGTTCTGTTTACTATTTCCAAATAACTGAATTAGTACCATCTGCTTAGATCTTTGGAAATATTTTGTTACGAAACCGGTCACTTTTCTGACATGTGTTTTTGCGTCTTGTCTAAAATTGCGTCTGACCCAACTGATATTCATTACTGATCAAGGGATGGAATCTTTCGACTCATGTTTGGATATGCGGGCACTGAAGCATTCGCCATTATTTAAAACTCGTTTAACGTAAGTTCTATACTTCAGTCCCTGTCACGATGCTGCCTCATTCCTGTGGAAAACGTTTTAGATGCACTGTTGTTGAAAACGTATCAGTAAATTTTAATTTGTTTTTGATCAGAAGTCAAGAATTTCTTTGAGTATCATTCTGCAGGTCAGGAAGATCTATCCTCTTTTTCAAAGCTCGAAATTCTCCCCCCCCCCCCCCCCATGCCTTTTGAAGGTCTCTATGATGCGATGCATGTGTTTAGTATGAAGATACAACAAAACCGTTTTGTTTTTGCGGTTACTGTTTTAGAACGCGACTTTACTGTTTTCTTATTTTCGAGATGGTCTTTCATTCCAATACATACTTATATAATATATATATATATATATTATATATATATATATATATATATATGGAAAAAAATTATATATATATATAATATTTTTTTTTTTTGAAAATTTATATAATATATATAATATATATATATATATATTATATTATATATAAAAAAAGATTCGTATTTCAATTTCTTTCAAGGTATAGCTTCTTCACATTCTTTCTGTCCACCACCATTACCGTATGATGTGTTTGGGGTATATTATTTCTTTTAGGAGAAGCCATGGTACCCGTAAATATTTACAAGTCGTAAATAATTTCTGTTTCTCAGTTTTAGGCACTTAACCACTCTGGTGACTTCACTTTCATATCACAAATTCTTCTGAGTTAGTGACATGTCCATAAATATTGATACTACTTGGTTGGAAGAAAAAGAGTTCTGGATTGAAAGACATATTCCTATCCTGACTTACCTACAGTGTTGTAAAATCTAAGTCCTACGGTATATTTGTTATGTACAACACACACACACACACACAACACACACACACACACACACACACACACACACACACACACACACACACTTGACTTGACTTGACTTGATCCCTTAGACGTCGGTCCGTGGGGGCACCCCTGAAGCAGTGACAACCATCCTTCTCCATTCCTCTCTGTTCTCTGCCCTCCGTAATGTGTCTCTCAGCCGCAGGCCTGTCCACTCCGTGATGTTATCCTCCCATCTTTTCCTTTGTCGACCTCTTCGCCTTTGTCCTGGTACTGTGCCCTGCATGACTGTCTTGGCAAGGCCTGTCGATCGTATGATGTGTCCATACCATTTCAATTTGCGTCTTTTTACTGAGGTTAGGAGATCGACATATGGACCAATTTCATTCTCGATGCGCTTTTTAACTTCCATATTGCTGATGTGATCTCTGTATGAGATCCCAAGGAGTCGTCTGAAGCACCTCATTTCCATTGTTTGGATCTTTTTCTCAAGGTCTGATTTCAACGTCCATGACTCACAAGCATATAAGAATATCGCCATGACTAAGGATCGCATCAGTCTAATCTTTGAGCTGATGGAGATGTTTTTGTTTCTCCAAAGAGGCGTTAGCTTAGATAGCGTGGCTGTGGTCTGAGCGACTCTTGAGATGATTTCAGGTCTTGATCCTTCATCTGAGATTGTTGCCCCCAAGTACTTAAATGTGTTGACTGGCTCAAGCTTTCTGCTGTTGATGGTTATGTCTTGGGTAAAGCCGATTGGGTTGTTAGTCATGACCTTTGTCTTTTCCGCACTTATTTCCATACCATAATCAGCAGAGGTGATATAATATATATATAATATATATATATATATATAGAGAGAGAGAGAGAGAGAGAGAGAGAGAGAAAGAAAGAGAGAGAGAGAGAGAGAGAGAGAGAGAGAGAGAGAGAGAGAGAGAGAGAGAGAGAGAGAGAGAGAGAGACACAATTGAAGTAAAAAGGCAAACATGCAATGTAAACAAATATAATCCAATATTTCGAGCGGCTGCTCTTTTTCAAGGACGACAGACTGTGTAGTCACGTCAAAAGTGGAGTGACATCATCAGTCGATGCTAAAAGAAAACTTGCGTCATGACAGTAATGTCATCACCAAGTGATGCAAAGTCTAACACACCATCCTGTTATTATTTTGTCACTCCCCACCCCCACCAATATACTAACAGCCCCCACCCCCTCTCTCTTTCTCTTTCTCTCTCATTCTCTCTCTCTCTCTCTCTCTCTCTCTCTCTCTCCTCTCTCTCTCTCTCTCTCCTCTCTCTCTCTCTCTCTCTCAGGTTTTCACTTTGCTAGTTGTACCAGAGGAACAACTGAGTCACTATCAAATGCAAGGGAACTCGGTGCGTGTCACTAATAGTTAGTCATGTGTGTTCAGGCCTTGTGGGTGCTTTGTTTGTAGTTTACGAATCCAGAATTTTTCCCTGAGGTCTCTATGAATGTCACTGTCTATGTACTGTTTTTCAATTGGCATACAACGCATGTCTTGAAGTGAGTGGTTGTGCATGTTGAAATGATGTGTGACGTGGGTGCCTGTATTGTTCTGGATGTGTGACCTATGCAAGTAAAAGCGTTGTTTGAGCGAGTTGCGTGTTTCTCCTACGTATTGAGCTCCCTTGCATTTGGTGCAGTAGAGCAGGTACACGATGTTTCTTGTGCTGCAGGACATCTCATGGCGAATGGTGAATGTCTCGCCACTAACATCACTGGTGAACTGACGTGTCTCTACTACATGCTCCTTACAGATGACACAGCGTTTTCGAATACATCTGTGGCTTCCAGGGTTGTCAGTGGATGGTTCTTGTGGAGGAAGCATGGAAGGCATCAGGATGTTTCGTAGACTATTTGAATTTCTTTCTCCTACTATGGGAGCTCTGGCATGGCTTGTTTCATCTTGTTGCTTTCATGTAAAGCTGGTTGCTGTTGTTGCAGCCACTGAGAGGAGGGTTGGCAGGGTTGTGAGTTATGATGAATGGGACCCTCTTCTTGGGAGTTTGGGGCCTGTATTCGAGGGTCTCATTACGTGGGATGCTGCTGACTCTTTCCATGGCTTTCTGGATGGTGTAGGTACTGTACCCTCTACGTTGAAAGTGCTTGGCGATCTCTTGCAGCGAAGGGTGAAGGCTTCGTCTGTCGAGCATAACCTGCGAGCGCGTAGCATCTGGCTGAATGGTATGTTTTTTTTGCATACCTTGGATGACAAGAGGAAGCATGTAGGTATGCATGGGCGTCTGTTGGTTTTGAGAAAAGATCTGTATGGAGGAAGCCTTCCTTGAGGATGATGTTGATGTCCAGGAAGGGGATGGAGACAGGTGATGACTGATAGGTGAACTTGACAGTGGGATGGAAAGTGTTGATGAATTCAATGAACTGATCAAGTTCCTCCTGAGTTTTGGTCCACAATAGAAAAATGTCATCTATGAACCGTTTCCAGAAGCAGCTGTCGACGATGATGGGCTCTGAGTGAGCAGGCTGTCCTCTAACCATCCCATGAAGATGTTTGCCACGGTGGGGGCCATAGGGTTCCCATTGCTGTCCCGAATTCTTGTTTATAGATGATGTCCTCAAAGTGGAACACGTTGTTTTGTAAAATGTGTCTCACCACTTCAAGGACTCTCTCAATTGGGGGTGTCTTTGTCTGCAGATGGGACTGTAAAAAGTACCTGATGGCGGTTTCCATGTCTCCATGTGGGATGTTCGTATAGAGGCCATCAACATCAATGGTAACGAGCAAGGTGCCACTCTTGAAAGGCCCATGAGCCGTATTCCAGTCACGTAGCGTTTTTAACATATGAGTTGTGTCTTTGACGTGACTTGGGAGGGTGGTTACGATATCCTGAAGCCAGAAGTCAACCAGTTTTGAGAGATTTTCAGTTGGGCCATTTACTCCCGACACGATTGGGCGACCTGGAGGATTCTGCAGGGTCTTGTGTATTTTTGGCAAGTGGTAGAACTGATGAGTCCTGCATGCCTTTAGCTCCACTAGCGCCCATTGCTTGGTGTTGTCATCAATATGGCCGTCGCTGTGGAGATGTTCTACCAACTCGTTTGAAATCTCTGCTATTTGGATGGTAGGATCATTTGGGAGCTGCTTGTAATGCAACTGGTTGTTTAGTAGTCTTTTGGCCTCAGTGATGAAGTTTTCGGTGTCTTGGACAACAACAGCACCACCTTTGTCAGCTCTGCTGATTCTGATGTTCCTGCTGAGGACTAGCTGCCGTAGCTGTTGTAGGGCTGCTCGTATATATATATATATATATATATATATATTATGAACAATATAAAAGTGTTCTTTAAAAATCTGAAGGTGCTCAACCCCTTGGGGAGCAACATCTATATAACATATATATATATATATAATATATATATATATATATATATATATATATATATATATATATATATATAAGTGTTGCTCGATAGTGGAGACAGCGCATGAGACAGACCAGGCTGCACATCAAAAAATAATATGCCCGGTCCTTGCTTAAGGAGTCGAGTATTCATAGACATGGACAGTTAGATTATTTTGAGAATTTGTATCATGTCTGAAAGTTGATTCTTCTCATTTTCTTTCATATGGCCATTAAGGTGGTTCCAAGCAGACAGATCCAAATGAAAGAGAAGGGACTATTTGGGGAAACCACCTGGCGCAAAGAAAGGGTCACTGGTGGATGAGAAGGCCTGACATATGACGTCAGGTAAGGGGTAGCTCATGTATTTCTAGACTGAATGATTTCATGACTGTGAAAGCTTTGGTGTGGGGTGGGGGTGGGTGGGTGGGGAAGGGCTGGGTGGTGAGGGTAGGGGCTGTTGATTTGATCTCTTTTATCAGTTTGATATCAATTTCCGGCTCAAATTTATGCTACACCTCAAAACGCTTAAATGGATTATAGTGATTATAGCAAAATCCTGATTGTGGCGTGTGTCCAACAATGGACGCACCATACAGTGAAGGGTTTTCTCGAAAAAGAACTTTGACTTTTGTATTGGATTACGTGCAGATGTTAAAATCTGGAGAAACACATTATGTGAGAATCGATCCTATAAATGTGAATGTTAATCATGTGAATCGCTATCGTTCAATCCAATAGTTTATTAAACATAACTTTTGTTTTATTTAATTTCAGTTTGTGAGCAACATATTATTGTGTTGTCGAGTGTTGCTGTTACTGTGAGAGGAAAAGTATACTGACGCACGCCATCATGTAGATCAGCCACATACATGCGAACAAGCACACTCCCGATGCTTGACTCGCTATTTTGTATATATTAGTGTGGTTAAAATACCCAAAATGATTTTGATAGTGCTCGACCCCTTGGGGAGCAACATTTGTTAAAATAGGTTTATAAAAAATAATCTACAAATTTGTTTCGAGCGCGTTGCGCTGTCATCAGGATGGTTTTTGGTTTGCCCACCGCCGATGTTATATAGCGTGTGGGCTCCCGTTTGCGGTTGTTTGCACGTGCGGGTTGGCTGCACGTGTTTTTTGGGGGCTTTCAGGTTTTTGTTTTGGGTGTATTCACTAACAACGATTTCCATTTATGCCTGCAGTTGTTTACTATTTCTGTTTTGGTGTTTAAAGTTGCTAAGTGTGGTTTGCATAGTATTAACCATTTTTCAGTTAAACATAGTTGCACCTTTTGAACATTGCTGTATGGTGATGCTCTTTTTATGATTTTCCAGGATATATTGTAGCTTGTTTTTGCGTCTTTAAGTTTCCAGATATATTTGCTCAGTTCTGTTTGGTTTTTATATTTTTCTTTATTAAATGACTGTTTGTGGTTTGCATATCTGGTTTTGAAGTAGTTTTCAGTTATCCCTATGTATGTTTCATTTTCATTTTCTGATGTCACAGTGGCTTGGTATACAATGTTGTTGTGAAGGCATTTATTGCTCAGGGGGCACTGCTCTAATTAAATTTTTGAGGTTGGGCATGCATGAATACGATAGTTTGACGGTGTTTTTGTTGAATATTTTATATAGTTTGTGTTCTTTTGGGAACGAGGTTGTTAAAATTTTAAAGAATTCTTTTCCTATGTTTGTTTTGAGTTTTCCGTCGTATCGTGGGTTGTACCATGTGATTTTTCTTTTCCTGTTTTTCTTATTTCTATTTGTGTTATTGTCTGGATTGTATTGTAGTTTGTAGTTGTACCCACTTTTTTGCAGTGCTTCTTGATATTCTACTGCTGCATTGTTGAATACTCTTTCATTGCATGACAGGTTTGATAGTCTCTGATTTATGCCATTGGGTATGGCTTTTAATACAGATGGTGGGTGGTTGCTTTTGATGTTTACATAGATAGGTGTGTCATTGGGCTTCTTGTATGGTTTATATATGTAGTTGATGAGATCAAGTGTTATGTCTAGGTAGTTTACTACCTTTTTGTTTGCTTCAATGGTGATTTTTAAGTTGTGGTTTTGGAAGATTTTACATAATTCTTTTTTCTTATTTTCAATGGTTCTTGGGTTGTTGGTTAGTGCAGCAAGGCCGTCGTCTCTGTATAATCCAACTTGTTTTCCGAGTTGCTTCTTGATGTTGGATAGCATAAATAGTCCGACCAGTTCGCATGTTGCTGCACCGTCATATGATCCCATGGTTACATCAAATGTTGAGTTTCTGTTCGTTTTCTTGATCCAGGTTTCATTTTTGCTGTACAGTAGCGTTTTCTTGGTGTGGAATATGATTTCCATTTCTGACCCTGTTATATCTGTATGGTTACTAGTAAATTTCAGAGCTTTGGTGAGCAGTTCCTCATCTATGGATGGGTAAAAATCTACTATGTCGAATGTGATGAATACTGTGTTGCTTTGTTTATCAAGTGTTTTGAACCATTGAATAACTTCATTTGTGTTCTTCCAGAGGTTGTATTCAGAGTTTGATTTTACGTTCTTTATTGTTTTTTCTAGGATTTTCTTACTTATTTTGCATAGTTCAGATTTAGATGGGTTTATTAGTCTACATGTTGGGTTGTTCTGAAAGTTAGGCTTGTGGTCCTTGAGTGTTATGAACGCTTCTTTTGTTGCTGTCGTTTCTACCCTGTCATTTAGGTCCATGCGATGTGCAAGTTCTTTTTCTTTTGTGCGGATATTGTCATGTGTATTTTTATCCACACGCTATATAACATCAGCGGTGGGCAAACCAAAAACCATCCTGATGACAGCGCAACGCGCTCAAAACAAATTTGTAGATTATTTTTAAAAACCTATTTTAACATATATATATATATATATATATATATATATATATATATATATATATATATATATATATATATATATATATATATATATATATATAAAAGAACAAATAAAAACTCAAAATCCAGGTAACATTGGCTTCAGATATATATATATATATGGGCAAACCAAAAACCATCCTGATGACAGCGCAACACGCTTGAAACAAATTTGTAGATAGTTTTAAGACTCCTCTTTTAACTTGTTTTATATATTGATTTTATATATATATTGATTTATATATATATATATATATATATATATATATATTATATAATATAATATATATATAATGCTGAACAATTAAGTAGTGGGGGAAAACAAGTGCAGGTTAACAATTCTTCAGTCGTTATAGTAGTGACTTGGCAAAGATTTGAACTTAAAAAAAAAAAATTGAAGATGAAGAAAATGGGGGAATATATTATAACTATGAGAAGCCCTTCACTAGCTGCCTGAGGGAACCATCATAATCTCTCTCGAAGGCACATTTATTTGCATTGCCAGCTCCTAGGCCTTTCGTCCGCTGGATCAGACTCATCAGGGAGACACGGCTGATTGTGTCTGTGCTCTTGGTATCAAATAGAGACACACCACAGTTCATAATTCTGTGGTGTTTTCACCGCCAAGGGTTCAAAAAAAGAATCCAACAGCACCCTGAAAGCAGCCAGCGAAGGGTAGTAAAATGGAACAAAACAAAGGTGTGGAGAGGAAAAAAGTTGCTGAAAAACTAAAAGCATTATTCAAACAGTATAAAATGTAAGGGACAATCTTTGAGCCTATGCTTGAGGATCCATTCAAGGATGCAAGGAAGGTCAAAAGATATGGAACAGTCTGAGTAGTCAGCTCTGCTGTTCAATAACCCAAGCATTGTGAGTGGCTAAGAATTGTACAGAACAACCTTTACTTGGATCTCTTAAGAGATGCAATCTCCCACTGATTGACCAAACAATAGAATGCTGAACAATTAAGTAGTGGGGGAAAACAAGTGCAGGTTAACAATTCTTCAGTCGTTATAGTAATGACTTGGCAAAGATTTGAACTTAAAAAAAAAAAAATTGAAGATGAAGAAAATGGGGAATATATTATAACTATAAGAAGCCCTTCACTAGCTGCCTGAGGGAACCATCATAATCTCTCTCGAAGGCACATTTATATATCAGCCTTTCTGGGATAGCATTCTTCTTAAAACCGAAAAGGCAGAGGAGTCAAATTACCACTTTCCGTGGTCACTGAGGAGAAACAATCAGGTTTCGAAATATCAGTATCTGACCAGGAGTTATATGTCAGTGAGTTTCCCTCCCTATTGGAGATTGTCTCCCCCTTGGAGACTATAAGCTTGCTGAAGGCTCATTTTGAGAAGCATTTATTTATTTTTTTTCCCCATTCACCCACTCAAGCACATACTGTTAGTTAGGCAGAATTATCTACCACTGCAGATATGAATGCTTATCTTCCCCTATTTCTTCAATCTAAGACATAAGAGCAAGCTTTGTTTATAATTCAGTATATATATATATATATATATATATATATATATATATATATATATATATATACATATATATATATATATATATATCATGTAGGGAGCGACATACCAGTTTAAAATAGGATTTTAAAATGAAGAGGTTAAAACCTTGAAACAATCTTGTAGGTTTTAACCTCTTCATTTTAAAATCCTATTTTAAACTGGTTATATATATATATATATATCTCAATGTAGCTGCACAGCCTAAAACGATTCTAAACGCGCTCAACCCCTTGGGGAGCAACATTTGTTAAAATAAGTATTAAAAAGGAATATTAAAATACTCTACAAATTTGTTTCAAGCTGGGTGGCTATCTTCAGGATGTTTGGGTTGCCCACCGCCGGTGTTATAAAGCTTGTGGGCCCGATTGCAGCTGTTTTCACGTGTGGGTTGGTTGCACGTGTTTTTTTAAAGGTTTTCAGGTTGTTGTTTGGGGTGTGTTCACTAACAACTATTTCCATGTATGCCTGCATTGTTTACTATTTCTGTTTTGGTGTTTAAAGTTGCTAAGTGTGGTTTACATAGTATCAGCCATTTTTCAGTTAAACATAGGTTGCATCTTTTTGAAATGTTGCTGTATGGTGATGCCCTTTTTATGATTTTCCAGGATATATTGTAGTTTATTTTTGCGTCTTTAAGTTTCCAAATGTATTTGCTCAATTCTGTTTGGTTTTTGTATTTTTCTTTATTATATGACTGTTTGTGGTTTGCATATCTGGTTTTGAAGTGGTTTTCAGTAATCCCTATGTATGTTTCTTTTTCATTTTCCGATGTCACAGTGGCTTAGTATACGATATTCTTATAAAGGCATTTGTTGCTTAGGGGGCACTACTCTATTTTGATGCAATTGCAAGATTTCCTTTCTTCACCCTTCTTTGCTGTGTTGATTTTCGTTTTGTTGGATGCATCAATTAGGTTTTTGAGGTTGGGCATGCATGAGTATGATAGTTTGACGGTGTTTTTGTTGAATATTTTTGACAGTTTGTTTTCTTTTGGAATGAAGTTGTGAAGATTTTAAAGAATTCTTTCCCTATGTTTGTTTTGAGTTTCCCGTCGTATGGAGGGTTGAACCATATGATTTTTCTTTTCCTGTTTTTCTTACTTTTATATATATATATATATATATATATATAATATATATATATATATATATATATATATATATATATATATATATATATATATATATATATATATATATAATATATATACCAGTTTAAAATAGGATTTTTAAAATGAAGAGGTTAAAACCTACAAGCTTTTTCAAGCTAAAAGCGCTCTCCTCAGG
This sequence comes from Conus ventricosus, assembly GCA_018398815.1. Taxonomy (NCBI): domain Eukaryota; kingdom Metazoa; phylum Mollusca; class Gastropoda; order Neogastropoda; family Conidae; genus Conus; species Conus ventricosus. Next base: position 1,727,533 of record CM031605.1, read on the forward strand.
GTATATATATATATATATATATATATATATATATATAATATATATATATATATATATATAGATCAGTATATGTAAAATGCCTAAAACAATTTTTTAAGTGCTCAACCCCTTGGGGAGCAACATTAGTTAAAACAAGTTAAAAGAGGAATCTTAAAACTATCTACAAACTTGTTTCAAGCGTGTTGCGCTGTCATCAGGATGGTTTTTGGTTTGCCCACCGCCGATGTTATATAGCGTGTGGGCTCCCGTTTGCGGTTGTTTGCACGTGCGGGTTGGCTGCACGTGTTTTTTGGGGCTTTCAGGTTTTTGTTTTGGTGTGTTCACTAACAACGATTTCCATTTATGCCTGCAGTTGTTTACTATTCTGTTTTGGTGTTTAAAGTTGCTAAGTGTGGTTTGCATAGTATTAACCATTTTTCAGTTAAACATAGGTTGCACCTTTTGAAACATTGCTGTATGGTGATGCTCTTTTTATGATTTTCCAGGATATATTGTGGCTTGTTTTTTGCGTATTTAAGTTTCCAGATATATTTGCTCAGTTCTGTTTGGTTTTTATATTTTTCTTTATTAAATGACTGTTTGTGGTTTGCATATCTGGTTTTGAAGTGGTTTTCAGTGATCCCTATGTATGTTTCTTTTTCGTTTTCTGATGTCACAGTAGCCTGGTATACAATGTTGTTGTGAAGACATTTATTGTTTAGTGGGCACTGCTCCTTTCTGGTGCAATTGCAAGATTTCCTTTCTTCACCCTTCTTTGCTGTGTTGATTTTCATTTTGTTGGATGCATCAATTAGGTTTTTGAGGTTGGGCATACATGAGTACGATAGTTTGACAGTGTTTTTGTTAAATATTTTGGACAGTTTGTGTTCTTTTGGAAATGAAGTTGTTAGGATTTTGAAGAATTCTTTCCCTATGTTTGTTTTGAGTTTCCCATCGTATGGGGGGTTATACCATATGATTTTCTTTTCCTATTTTTCTTACTTTTATTTGTGTTGTTGTCTGGGTTGTATTGTAATTTGTAATTGTATCCACTTGTTTGTAGTGCCTCCTGGTATTCTACTGCTGCATTGTTGAACACTCTCTCACTGCATGACAGGTTTGATAGTCTCTTGTTTATGCCATGGGGTATGGTCTTTAGTATAGATAGTGGATGGTTACTTTTGGTGTGTACATAAAGAGGTGTATCGTTGGGTTTCTTGTATGGTTTATATATGTGATTGTTGAGGTCCAGTGTTATGTCTAAGTAGTTCACTACCTTTTTGTTTGCTTCAATGGTAATCTTTAAGTTGTGGTTTTGGAAGATTTTGCATAGTTCTTTCTTCTTGTTTTCGATGGTTCTTGGATTGTTGGTTAGTGCAGCAAGGCCATCGTCTCTGTATAGTCCGACTTGTTTTCCGAGTTTTTTCTTGATGTTGGACAGCATGAATAGTCCGACCAGTTCACATGTTTCTGCACCATCATATGATCCCATGGTTACGTCGAATGTTGAGTTTCTGTTGGTTTTCCTGATCAGGATGCCTCTTTTAACTTGTTTTAACTATATATATATATATATATATATATATATATATATATATATATATATATATATGTGTGTGTGTGTGTGTGTGTGTGTGTGTGTGTGTGTGTGTGTGTGTGTGTTTACAAATGCGTCGGTAACGTGAACATATGGTTGATTAGATTTGCATTCATTTATGAACAGTTACGGTTTATACGTAGAGAGAACAAATAAAAAGCTCAGTCTGGCTCACCCGGTCTCAACAAGTTTCGACTGGCTGACTCCAGAATGAGCTTTTTATAGTTCTCTGCCAAGTAAGACTTCAATAACCAAAAAATAAAGACCAAGACAACACAATTATAACGATGCAGTAAGTCAGCAGGCCGAGCGACCCGTTTACAAACTGTGTGTCTCCCTATGTTCTGGCCAAAAAATCAATAAAACACGCCTTGCGAGCCTACTGCGTTTCTTCTCTCACCGGGCTCGCGGCGCACTTTGGGCCAGGTCAACTTGCAACATTATTGCATCAGCTAATGTTCTTGAACATTCTCGAGAGAATGCTAGGCTGCCACGTTGACACTGCCACGTCGACACTACCACGTTGACACTGCCACGTCGACACTACCACGTCGAGGCTGCTACGTCGGCAAGAGCCGCACAGTTTAGCCATGGCTTTCAATGGAGACGGACGTGCTTCGTTCACAGAGGAACAACTTCTTGTTATGGATGATCATATGCAATACCACAGCTTATGGTGGAGTATATAAACAAAAGAAAATCAGGTGAGCGCTGTTTTTTCCCTCGTAAGCCAAAGAGCAGTATTGCTTTTTGGAAGGTGGGGAGAAAGAAAAACGAGAACTAACCATTGAAGAACTACACAACTATCTTGAAAGCTTGTTGATTCAAGAAAGAGATTTAGAAAGAGATTTGGGCAATATTACTGAAAGAGATGTTGATGGCTTTGATAAGCTTTTGACTGTTGACGAAATGATTCCATTTCTACAAAATGGTGCTCTTTTACTAAAACTTGGCGAAAGAAAAACCATCCATCATGCTCTGATTATGGGACACTGCCTTGAAAAGGCACAAACAATGTTTCAAAGATTAAAAACAACTGAGACATGGCGTTCATTTTTACGAAGAAACATGAATATTGATGACTCATATGCAAGAAAACTGATGCAGCTTTCAAAACATTTTTATTATTGTCGAAAATTTCACAACCTTGCCATCACCATCAATGATTTGTTTGCCAAACGAAGTCTGATCACAAAGTACTTGCAGAAAAATGATGATTTTCGAAACTTCTGGCAAAATTAGATCGAGTTCTCTTTAGTACACCTAACAGAACGGGTGGGAAGTGGGTGGCGCCACTATTCTTACAAAAAGCTCCAAATGTTCAGCGACAGGTGTACTAACTGGCGATTAAGAGCCGCCAAAAAAGCTCTGCCAAAGCAGTATTTTACTTTTAAAAAAACAAAAAACACTAACTCTGCCAAATGCCGGTCCCAAGCCCGGATGAAAAAAGAGGAGGGTGTGGTATAAACTTTTTTTGTGCGAGAAGGAAAGTATAATGAAACTCTTTGTTGTGGGAGGCAACCTGTGGTAAAATCAGCCTTGCTGACTCCTACTATAAATAGCCGTTCATGTGTGAACGCCATATTTTAGCAGCAGTACGGCCGCGTAAAATTAGCCGTGCTGACTGCTACTATAAATAGCCGTTCATGTGTGAACGTCCTATTTTAGCAGCAAGAGGGCTGTTACTATAACTGACCTTTTTTAGCAGCATGAGTCTAACAGGATGTAGTGGTGCTTGTCATTAGGACAGACGCCACACCCCCACCCCACGCATGCACACACTCAAGTCACTTCTAAGTTCTTAACTCAAGTCACCCCAAGTCACTCTAAGTTCTTACTCAAGTTGTCCTCAAGTCATCCTCAAGTCATCCTCAAGTCATCCTCAAGTCATCCTCAAGTCATCCTCAAGTCATCCTCAAGTTATTCACAAGTTATTCACAAGTTCTTACTCAAGTCATCCTCAAGTCACCCCAAGTCACTTCTAAGTTCTTACTCAAGTTGTCCTCAAGTCATCCTCAAGTTCTTACTCAAGTTACCTCAAGATTGTAATTAAGTCATCCTCTAAGTACAACCAAGTTCTTATTTAAGTTATCTTATAATTATCAAAAAAAAAACAAGACAATCTATGTTTTTATCTTAAATAGTAAATGTCTAATATAGTACACACACGCCTCAAAAAATGCGCCATCGTTGAGGATGTTTTGCTCAGCGCCCTTGGCGCGAGATTGGGTAGCATAGATCTTAATGAAGTTCTTACATCGTAAGCAACCGCATTGATTACAATTCTGGTCTATGGAAATGTTTTTTATAGACTCCATGTCTTTATTTAGTGACTTCATCATTTTAAACAAATAATAATCCGCCATGATCTATTTTTATCAAAAAAAATTTAAAATTAAGTTCTTAAAATATTATTCCATCTGAAATGGATCAAAATGATCTTTTGTTGTTGGCGGTTCTGGCGTGCTGTTGTCTTCTGTATTTAGTGGTTCAGATTTTTTTGACTGCTTTTGTTTTTGTTGCCATTGTTTATATCTTTTATAACAGTAATAACCGCCCCCAACAGCAGCAAGGGCGCTAAAAATGGCAACAGTTTTAAGTTCAATATTCCATGAAGACTTTGGCGCTGTAGGTCTTGAATCACATGGAGTTTTTATAGCTGGCATTGAATTAACTGTTGGCGTTGGTGGTGTTATGTTTTCATGATGAGTTATATTCTGTGATTGTAATTGTAATTTTTTTTGTTTGTTCCACTCAGCTAATTTTTTTCCTGCCGCAATGCGTCCAGGATGAGGTGTTTTAGTGACCTTAGAAGTGTCTAAGATAAATGTTGTCCATGCTGTTTTATGCTCTTGCTCTATGGACCCGAGGTGAACAGTTGTGCCTGAAGAGAAAGATGTGTAAGGAGGATCCCAAGCATAGTTATACTTTCTGTGCACGCCCCAAAAATAAGGGGTGCCTAAACCATGATTAAGATCCAACTTTTGTCTAAAGTCTGTCTTAACATTAATATTGAATTCGTTACAGATCCTTTCAAAAGCCTTCATGTCTATTCTGTTGCTGAATGGATTAAACGGTTTGTCATTTGGCAATGGCGCTTGCAGTTCAGTCAAAATACGTCTGAAGGTGTAATAAAAATGAAATCTGTACACTGACCTCACCGAAGGATCAGGATGATTTAAATGATCAGCATACGACACTCCACACCCAGTTGATGCGCAAAACACAGCAAAGTTTAACTGGTTCTGATAAAACTGCATCGGATGACTAAACCACGCTTTCGGGATGCGGTCGTTTTTAATAGGAGGGTTAAGATATCTGTTTAATGGCGTACTCACCTTTACTTGAAAGGTGTCAGTGTGGGTCACAGAAATGACAAGAGTATCAGTTGTTATATTTTTAAGATTATAGTGCGGCCCAACAGAATATTTTGCATCAGTATATTTAAACGCACTCATTTTTATTTCGTTTAAAAAATGTTTGTAACAATAACAACTCAAGACCGTCCTTCGTTTTTAGAACATGCTATTGATAACAATTGTGGAACCAAAATGGTCGCACTCCATGAAATTTCTTACAAAGTCGTATGGTTTAATATAACTGAATCCAAGGAGAATAATAAGATTAAAAAATATAATAATGCAGGAACTTTAGTTAGCCAGTTAACCATACCTGATGGTTATTACGGGTTTTGCTCACTAAAAGAAGCAATGAGTAACTTTGACATTACTCTCAAACTTAACAATGCAAATCTAAAAACAATGTTAACATTCAAGCCTGAAGAAGAAGAAGTAGGTTACTATTTTGATAGAGAGCTAGCTAAAATGTTAGGCTTTACAACTGGCAATCGACCCACTCATAGTTTTAGAGTTGCAGCAAACAAAACTACTTATGAGGGGGAAAGTCCGCTCAATCTTGCATTACATTCATTACTCTATGTTCATTTGGACGAGCTAAGCACTGATGAAAACTTATATGATGGAAGGCCCTCAACTGTTTTAAGAGCTCTTCCATCAGGGAAAGCTGCATATTGCGATTATGAAATTATACAATTCCCTAATTTACAGTTTAAAAGATTAGTTTGTGGGAGGGTTGGATCATTTATATAAAGATCACAGACAAAACGGAAAAGTCGTGAAATGTGATAACCTGCAAATTGTTTGGAAATAAAAGAATAAACTGTACTAAAAAAATGTCGCGGGGGGCCAGAAGAACCGGGAGTTACATTAGCACCTGTAAGGTGTATAACTTTAGAATTAAAAGACCTTGCAGACGTTGCAGACTTTGAACAGAATGGTGAGATAGGCGCTTTGTATGGGTTTGAGTACACTAAAGATGTGATTTATAAACGCAAAGAGGTTGGCGACAACAAAAAGTTTCCTAAACTAGAGCAACTGCGCAATGTAGAAGCAAATAATGCTGGTCAGTATGAATATAAAATAGTTCGAAAACCTGACAGCAAATGGCACTTAGAACCATATTAGAATGGGACATAAAATTTGAATTCATAAGCCCATTTACATTTTTTAACCATCAAAAAAATTTCAGAAAAGCATTCAACTCTGGCCCTTCACATGTAAGTCTTATGCCAGAGGACAATATCGGAAAGAGATTGAAATAAAGCCGTATGGAAATAACAGTACATCCTCCACAGAAGAGAAACGGTTTTGAAGATGCTTCTACAAAATTACAGTTCATTCCACAAATGAAATTAGAGACACGTTCACATGATATTTGAAATTTCTGTCTTAAAAGATGTGGAGAGGGATGGGTTGTGGGTGTTAGTGACGTCCTTCTAAAAGGAATTCTAATTAGCTGGCAAAACTTAGACGTTGACAGTCTTAAAGTTACTGTCGTCGTTCTTCACAATGGTGAGGATATTAAGTCATAACAACAAGCAACAAAATCAATATTAGTCTAAATAGAAACAATCTTACAGAACTGAATTGGATTAATCTTACCCATTTAGATCTTATAGGATTTTATTATACTGAACAAGTTTGACAGAGAGCATGATAAAAACAATAACTGGTTTAGATTAAATTCTGTTATAAAACTATGGAGCAGTTAAACTTTATGCCAAAAGAGCCTCATTGTTCATTGATTTGTGGGCAAACGGTTGGGGAAAAACAATATTTGTCCTAGACCTATTACAAACATTTTAAATCGCTATAATTTTAATTATATTGTGATTTTCTGTCCAACACTTGAATTTAACAAAGCATATCATGATAGAAGGTTTATATGGTCAGATGATAACATATATTTAGTTAATCCTAGCAATAAATTGAGTGAGTGGTTAGAATACTTTTATAAACTGTTTAAAGGAACGCAGACACTATTTATTATAGATGACTGTTCGGCAGAAAAAGACATAGTTAAAAAGAGAAACACTTTATCAAAACTAGCTTTCAGTGGAAGACATGCCGGATAAGGGGGTGGATTTTATGTCAAAAATATAACTCAGTTTTAAAAGACTTTAGAGAAACAGTTAAAGACTGTAGTGTTATTTCACATGAAAGACAGAGACTCATTGAAGAATGTTTGCGCGAAAATGATGTTTTGAAAATGATCAGAAAAACACAGGATTAAGCAAAAACTAAAATCTGAAAAGTTTAGTAAATTAGTATTGAAAACGGATAATCCAACACAGTATGTATGTTTGTAGGGTCGTTATTTTTTGGTTATTAAAGGCTTACTTGTCAGAGAACTATAAAAAGCTCATCTGGAGTCAGCCGGTCAAAACTTGTTGAGACCGGGTGAGCCAGAATGAGCTTTTTATAGTTCTCTCGTAGATTGTAACACTTTTAAATGCATGCTTTAGGAATAATTATTTGCAAATGTTTGCTTTGTTTGCTTTGTTTGTTTGTTTGTTTTTTTTTACTTTTAATGCAGATAACCTAGTAACGCTGTCCAGCGTACAGTTAAGTTAACTTTACTTTGGACGATCACTTTTTGTTATACATGGGTGAAGAACATGATCTGAAGCATGGTTTAACCATATTTATTTGTGAACGATTACTTTTCGTGTAAGTGCCCCCAGCTACTACTTTGTACTGCATGATTTAGTCACCTTCGTTTGTGAACAGCTACTGTTTGATGCGCTTGTGTTCGTAGCGCTTTGTGTAGCATTAGTTGATCATTTTTACATATGCACAATCACTTTTTTACGTACGTGTTCAAGTAAAACTAACACATGTTCATTCGCAACTGTTTACTCTGTGATTCACACGGGCTGGTGACGTTTTTTAAGGCATTGTTTAGCCATATTTGTTTTGTGACTAGGTATTCGCTCAGTGTAGCGGTCTTAGTATTGCTACATGGTCTAGCCACGTTTACCTTAAAGCAGTTACATTTTTGAGTAGATGTGCTGGTAACACTCCAAGAACGGCGGCTCCAACTACGTCTAGGATTCTTTTACAAGGTGGTTGAGGGTCTGGTGTCAGAGATCATCCCGAGTGACTTCATCACACCGCAGAAACCAGGACGACGCATCCACTCCACCTGAGACAACAGTACGTACCTGACGCAAAACCCAGTGGAGAACTTTATATGGAACAACGATAGGTGCTACTGCGTTCCTGAAACGCACACTGATCAGTACCGTAACTCATACTTCCCAAAGACAATAACTGAGTGGAACCACCTCGACGATAACATCGTCCACCAAAAGTCAGTCGACAGTTTCAAGTCGGCTCTGGCAAAAGCCAGAAGCCCATAATATCATCGCGCTGCGCACCCCCACCGTCACGCCTGTGCCAGTAAATGGATGTTAGCGACGTATCAATCCAGATCCAGATCCAGAACGTTTTCGAATGTATTTTTGAGTAGATATGCTGGTAACGTTTTCGAATGCATTTTTGAGTAGATATGCTGGTAACGTTTTCGAATGCATTTTTTGAGTAGATGTGCTGGTAACGTTTTCGAATGTACGTTTTGGGTAGATGTGCTGGTAACGTTTTCAAATACATACTTTAGTGACATTAGCTGATTGACTGTAAACACTTTCGCTATGATGCGGAGCTTTCTAACTCATGGTTTGGGCACATTGACATATTCACATTTATTTATTCACATTTACTATCTTTTTATGTGACTGTACCGGTGATGACGTTTGATGCACGACGTTCTCATTTACTTGCAAGTTATGTAATTTCTGATTCACGAATAAACAAAGATTATAACAGCAGTTTTGTCAGCATCCTCTCTCTCTCTCTCTCTCTCTCTCTCTCTCTCTCTCTCTCTCTCTCTCTCTCTCTCTCTCTCTCTCTCTCTGTGCGTGTGTGTGTGTGTGTGTGTCAAGTCAAGTCAAGTCAAGTCAAAATTATCTTTATTGAGGGTTAAAAGAATAAGCTTTGCAGCTTTTTTTCATCCTGCCCTCACAAAAAAGCATAAATATCAATCACAATAGTGAAAAACCAGAAACTCGAAGCAATACATACGTAAAATCAGAAATATACAATGTAATGAAAACAATGAAACAATTAACAACCATTAATCAATATTGTGACGGACAATGGACAACATGTCAAACATGGCAATACAACATTTGAGAGAGAGGGAGAGAGAGAGGAGAGAGAGAGAGAGAGAGAGAGAGAGAGAGAGAGAGAGAGAGAGAGAGAGAGAGAGAGAGAGGGGCTGACAGATAGCAGAGTGTGTGTGTGTGTGTGTGTGTGTGTGTGTGTGTGTGTGTGTGTGTGTGTGTGTTGTGTGTGTGTGTGTGTGTGTGTGAGAGAGAGAGAGAGAGAGAGATCATGTTTATCTGCATGTGTGTGTGTGTGTGTGTGTGTGTGTGTGTGTGTGTGTGTGTGTGTGTGTGTGTGTGTGTGTGTGTGTGTGTGTGTGTGTGTGTGTGTGTGTGTCTGCACGCGAGCGAGTGAACGTGTGTGCGTGCGTGCGTGTGTGTATGTGTGTGTGTCTATGTCTGTGTCTGTGAATCTTTTTTTTTTTATCTGTCCCAACCTCTGCGCCACCTCATAGGCAGTGCACCCACGCCGCTCATTCCGACACCCTGTCCACAGCCACAGCCCGGTCGGTCCCGCCGCAGCCCCGGCACCGGCAATCCACAGGGAGCAGTCAATGTCAAGTCGTCAAGAGGCAACCCACCGGAGGAGACACTGCACTGCTGCCGAGTCACTTCGGTGGTGTTCAGTGGCGCCTGTTCTGATCTAACATACGCAGGACACACCTACTAAACCCCCTACTAACGACAATAATTGCTTAGTCGCGGAGCCGGCGTGAGTGAGCTCTCCCTCCGGAGGGCGCCACCACGTCCGTCCATCGACAGCCCCCATGGACTCGCCGATACCGGTGACCCCGACGGAACCAAATCAAGGCCACAGACGTGGAGAGGACATCGAAATTGAGGCCACCATGAGAGCAGGGCATGAAGGGCCACAGAATTTGAGACATTTTTTTAATGCTGATCGATGAGAATGAGGATGATTAAGATGATGCTACGGATTTCCATTTCGGTCTGAGACTACATGACAGGGCTGTACTCTACGCTTCCTTTCATAATATATCCCGGCGTCAACCAGGCCCAAGAGATACAGGCACCTGCAGTGTTGGTCAGGAAATTTGAGCAACGCTCTCAGAAACGCATCCATTAAGTGGATGAAACTCGACTGTGTGGTCCCAGTCTTCCCAACTGAGTCCGCAGCAAACTCAACTCTGGGTAGGAGCCGGTCGGGGCAGAAAAACCCACATGACTGATGGGATTCGAACCCGCGACGCTAACCACTTCGCCACGGCGGCTGTTTTTGTACTCCCAATTCTTATAGAACAGGGAGTACTTTAGAATGGAAACGAAGAAATGCTGTCTGTATGTCTGTCCGTCCGCCCGTCCATCCGTCCGTGGTCAAAATGTGTTCCACTCGCTCCAGACAAAACTACTGGATTGATCTTTCTGAAAATTTGTAGGTATGTTCATTATGGGTCAAGGATGATGCCCGATGTTTTAGTTCACCGTTACAGCCGTTACTAATGGCTGTAACGGCCTGTAACGGTTTTTCTTCTTTATGGAATATCTTCGAAAGTACTTGGCCGATCTTTGTGAACATTGGCAGGCATAAAGAGGATGGGGGATGGATGACGCCCGATGTTTTAGTATACCGTTATAGCCGTTACTAACGGCTGTAACGGCCTGTAACGGTTTTCCTTCTTTATGGAATATCTCAAAAAGTACTTGGTCGATCTTTGTTCAGTATGGGCCAGGAATAATGCCCAATGTTTTAGTTTACCGTTATATCCGTTACTAACGGCTGTAACGGCCTGTAACGGTTTTTCTTCTTTATGGAATATCTCCGAAATACTTGGCCGATCTTTGTGAAAATTAGCAGGTATGTTCATTATGGGTCACAGATGATGTCCGATGTTTTAGCTTACCCCGTTATAGCCGTTACTAACGGCTGTAACAGCCTGTAACGGTTTTTCTTCTTTATGGAATATCTCTGAAAGTACTTGGCCAATCTTCTGAAAATTTGTAGGTATATTCATTATGGGTCATGAATAATGCCCGATGTTTTAGCTCACCGTTATAACCGTTACTAACGGCTGTAACGGCCTGTAACGGTTTTTCTACTTTATGGAATATCTCCGAAAGTACTTGGTCAATCTTTGTGTGAAAATTAACAGTTGTGTTCATTAGGGGTCACGAATGATGCCCGATGTTTTAGTTTACCCCGTTATAGCCATTACTAACGGCTGTAACGGCCTGTAACGGTTTTTCTACTTTATGGAATATCTCTGAACTCAGAAAGTACTTGGCTGATGTTTGTGAAAATTAGCAGGCATGAAGAGGATGGGTCACGGATGACGCCCGATGTTTTAGTTTGCCCCATTATAGCCGTTGCTAACGGCTGTAGCGGCCTGTAACGGTTTTCCTTCTTTATGGAATATCTCAGAAAGTACGTGGCCGATCTTTCTGAAAATTTGTAGGTATGTTCATTATGGGTCGGGAATAATGACCAATGTTTTAGGTTACCGTTATAGCCGATACTAACGGTTGTAACGGCCTGTAACGATTTCTCTTCTTTATGGAATATCTCCGAAAGTACTTGGCCGATCTTTGTGAAAATTAACAGGTATGTTTATTATGGGTCACGGATGATGCCCGATGTTTAGTTTACCCCGTTATAGCCGTTACTAACGACTGTAACGGCCAGTAACTGTTTTTCGTCTTTATGGAATATCTCCGAAAGTACTTGGCCGATCTTTCTGAAAATTTGTAGGTATATTCATGATGGGACAAGAATAATGCCCGATGTTTTAGTTCACATTATAGCCGTTACTAACGGCGGTAGCGGCCTGTAACAGTTTTTCTTCTTTATGGAATATCTCCGAAAGGACATGGCCGATCTTTGTGAAAATTAGCAGGTATGTTCATTATGGTTCACGAATGATGCCCGATGTTTCAGTTTACCCCGTTATAGCCGTTACTAACGGCTGTAACGGCCTGTAACGGTTTTTCTTCTTTATGGAATATCTCCGAAAGTACTTGGCCGATCTTTCTGAAAAGAACCAGGTATGAAGAGGATGGGTCACGGATGACGCCCGATGTTTTAGTTTACCCGGTTATAGCCGTTACTAACGGCTGTAACGGCCTGTATCGGTTTTCCTTCTTTATGGAATATCTCAAAAAGTACTTGGCCGATCTTTCTGAAAATGTGTAGGTATGTTCATTATGGGTCAGAAATAATGACCTATGTTTTAGGTTACCGTTATAGCCGTTACTAACGGCTGTAACGGCCTGTAACGTTTTTTCTTCTGTATGGAATATCTCCGAAAGGACATGGCCGATCTTTGTGAAAATTAGCAGGTATGTTCATTATTGTTCACGAATGATGCCCGATGTTTTAGTTTACCCCGTTATAGCCGTTACTAACGGCTGTAACGGCCTGTAACGTTTTTCTTCTTTACGGAATATCTCCGAAAGTACTTGGACGATCTTTTTGAAAATTAGCAGGTATGAAGAGGATGGGTCACGGATGACGCCCGATGTTTTAGTTTACCCCGTTATAGCCGTTACTGAAAATTTTTAGGTATGTTATTATGGGTCACGGATAATGCTCCATATTTAAGTTTACCGTTGTAGCCATTACTAACGGCCCATAATGGTTTTCTTCTTTATGGAAAAACTCAGAAAGTTCTTGGCCGATCTTTCTGAAAATTTGTAACTATGTTCATTATAGGTCACAGATGATGGCCCATGTTTACCAGAATAGCCGTTATTAACGGTTACACCAGCCCATGACGGTTTTTCCTCTTTATGGAATATCTCACACGTATTCAGGATAAACTGGGAGTACGTTTATATGCTTTGCGTCTTTTTTTTTCTTTTTTTTTTCTTCTTCTTTCTTAACGCCGACATTCCACAAACCACTGACAGTTCCCGGGATTTCTTCAGAGGGCACGCAGAACCTCATGGCGAAAGCTAGGGCCGTATCTGGAGTTGTACTGTCTTCACCTGTCAGCAGAATAGCAACGAGTGAGGCTGCAGGATGCACATGGCTTTTACGTTGAGGTTCTGTGGTGTCACATCCAGTGGCCTTTACACAATGGCATCTACCAGGGAGCAATTACGTCTCTTGAGGTCTTAATGGAATGCCCTGTGTGTGCCTGCACCCTATGTGAACACAGCGCAGGCTTCCAAGGGTGGTGCAGGATTGCTCCCAGCTGGTTTGTTCGGCAGTTGAGGACAGTACTTCTTCTGGCCCCACCCACGCCTTCAGGTGTAGGTTTCTTCTTCTTCTTTTTCTTTCTTTACATCAACATTCCACAAACCGCTGGCTGTTCAAGTACCACTGACAGTTTAGATAAAACTGAGGGTACGGATATCATTGATATGCAGGTACCACCAGCAGTTCACATGTCACTGACGGTACAAATATCTCTGACAATTCATTTACCACTGACAATACATATCTCACTGCCAGTCTAGATTCTGTTGACAGTTCAGACACCACTGGCACTACAGACACAACTGACATGTCATAGTCCACTCACGGTTTATATTATTGCAGTGGTACTATATACATCACTGAAAGGACAGGTATCACTGATAATAGAAATGTCACTGAGAGTACAGTTATTACGAACAGTACAAATGTCATTGTCAGTACAGACATCACTGACAGTTCATTTGCCTGTAACAGTACATATATCACTGACAGTATATTCTGCTGACAGTTCAGATACCACTTGTGTTACAGACACCACTGGCATTTCATATTCTGCTGTCCCCCCCCCCCCCCCCCTCCCCCCACCCCTCCCCCAGTGTCTCCACCCATCTGCTGCCCAAATGAAAAGTTGTGTGTGCTTTTTAGTCTTGACGTTGAATTTGTCACTAATTCAAATAACAAAAACAAAAACAAAACCAAGAGCACTATCGTGACGTTAACCAACAGACTTCACATTTTTCCCCCACTAACTAGCGAAACATCCCCTTTTCTGCACTGGAGGAGACTGTTGTCGTCAAGCAACTGATCGATGACCCCCCCCCCCCCTCTCTCTCTCTCTCTCTCTCTCTCTCTCTCCTCTCTCTCTCTCTCTCTCTCAACCAATGTGCAATGCACATGATGAAATTCTCTCTCTCTCTCTCTCCTCTCTCTCTCTCTCTCTCTCTCTCTCTCTCTCTCTCTCTCTCTCTCTCTAAAACGTTTTCATACATGCCATCTTGTACGTTGTAGTACACTTACATATGTTTCCCCAGCCCACCTCACTCCCTACCCCCACTCTCTCCTTCACCTTCATTATTGTTATTCTCATTTTTATTTTTTATTATTATTTTTTTTATTTTGTTATTAATTTTATTGTTGTTTTGTTTGTTATTATTCTTATTTTTTGTTTTGTTTTCATTTATCTTCTGTTTTCATTTGATGTTCCTCTATGATTACATGACCGCTTTGCTTGCTTCTTTGATTTCTTACATTAATTGATTTCACTGCATGTTGTAGTCCCTACTCAGGGCGAGGACTGAATGTAAAAAAGCACGTTAGTGCTTATCTATTATCCTCGTAAATAAAGAATTTTGTCTTGTCTTGTCTTGTCTTGTCTCTCTCTCCAGTTGTCTTTAATTCTCTGTCTCTTTGGTTTTGGTTGGTTTGTTTTCTTCCCCACGCTTCACTTCCACTAAACATGGCTGTATGGAGGTTTCCCCACGCTTCACTTCCTCTAAACATGGCTGTGTGGAGGTTTCCCCACGCTTCACTTCCTCTAAACATGGCTGTATGGAGGTTTCCCCACGCTTCACTTCCTCTAAACATGGCTGTATGGAGGTTTCCCCACGCTTCACTTCCTCTAAACATGGCTGTGTGGAGGTTTCCCCACGCTTCACTTCCTCTAAACATGGCTGTGTGGAGGTTTCCCCACGCTTCACTTCCTCTAAACATGGCTGTGTGGAGGTTTCCCCATGCAGCTGTTTGATGGGTGGCCTGCAGGCGTTTGCCGCTTTGTCTTCAGACTGTGCAGTGGACCTGCGGTTTTGCATGAATTCGCAATGGCTCATCCCAAAACGGGGATTTGTTGGTTGGTTGGTTAGTTTGGAGAGTGTGGCCTTGCTTGTCTTTGCTCTGTGGCTTAGAGAGAGAGAGAAGAGAGAAGAGGAGAGGAGAGAGAGAGAGAGAGAGAAGAGAGAGAGAAAGAAATCTTAGAGGGAATAGATAACTGGAAGCTTTTTTACACTATCCATCAA